>BQNB010126221.1:0-19636 GCA_026074375.1 Tanacetum coccineum
CAAATAAACATTCGCAAATGTAAAATAACAAATGATGGCCAAACAGATTCGGAAATCTGTCGCGCTTGGCACGCGTCAGCGCGCCACTCGCGAACTCTGTTTTTACGGATTTTGCAATGCCGACTTTCCTCTTACCCGACACATGTGAAAACTTTAATAAAGGTATGTATATGACATTTGAGCTATTGGGAACACACCAAATGAGGTTTAGACTTAGAGAGGAGCAAAAATGTAACCTTTGCCCTTTTTGTGTTCTGAATATTTCATTTATAGTCCTTTGACTATTTGACTTTCGTCAGTTTATTCAGATAATGTACCTTGTTGACGGTGGTGATTTTATAGGAATTATGGTGATTTATGGTTTATTATGATTAATAATCCCTTTTGGAAGGCATTATTATGTTATTTGTATTCAGGGTGATTTGACCCGTGAATTTTGAGAAATGCCAAAAAACGAGTCCTGACACGTCCGTTAATGTCCAGATGAGTTTTGAAGGGTTTAAAGTGAAAATTTGTCGTGTAAATACTCTAGGTTAATAGAAAAGTATTTTTAAGGTGAATAAAAATGCTAATTAACTTTGGGGTAAATTTTACGGTTGAGTTTTACGAGCTTTTAAGTGATTCCGACACGAAAAGAAAGACACGAGACCCCATAGGATCCCATGGCCGGTCAAAGATGTCAAGGGAGATATGGTGGCTTAATTCTAGCTAACCTTGTCCAAAATGATACATAAGATGTTTTCTATTATCTCAGTTTTCATTTCAAAAAAATAAAAACACACATAAGTGTGTGTGTATGTTTCGTCCGCCAGCTACCACCACAAACCACCATATATTTTCCAACTTTGACCGAGAACGTGATATTCTGGGTTGATACGAGTATTTAGGTATTCATTTAAACAACGTTTGGGTTGTCCGGTTCGTGTCGAAATCTACATTTTTAAAGATTTTCCTGTAAGTTTTCAAATTTAAATTTCGTTTGTCCTTTTGGTTTTATATTGATGCATATATGTTAGTTGTACAAGTTGATCGTTGTAAAAATCGATTTTTGGAAACGAAACGGATATATAAAGGGGTGTTTGGTTCGTCGGACATAAAAAGAAAAAGAGGGGTTTTTTTGTAGTTTTGATGCTGTGGTCGTGATGGTTGAATAACATATATTGCTAGATAGCTTATTTTTTATAGTAGCTTGTATAGCTTATTTCGGGCTTATTTTTAAGCTATTTCTTGGCTTATTTTGGGCTTAAATGCCACGTCATTTTTCAACATCACGAGGGAAGTGATTTTGACTATTTTTGTGACATGGCGTATGTGTGTGGACTATTTTTATAGCTTATGGTGGTAACCAAATGCGATACGTAGCTTATTAACTTATGGTTAAGCTTAATATATGTATTGTGGAGCTTATGGACTCACGGCCCAATAAGCCTATTTAAGTCGTGGCTTAATGGGAGGGCTTATTGTGGTCCGGATTATTTTCTACTTATTAGTATGAGCTTATGTATATAAATGGACCTTGGTTTTGGACTTGGATCGTACTTTGGACTTATAAATATCTTAATGGACCCTTGTTGGGCCTTAAAGCCCAATAAGCGATATTTAGTCGTTATAAGAGTTTTGACGGACTTTTGAAAGTGAAAATGTATTTACAAAGTGACATTGAACGATATTTTGGGAAAAACATTTTAGTAAACGTTAAAGATTGAGATTTTGGAATTTTGTTGAAAAGTGTCGAATTGGTAAAAAGTGTTGAAATTAAGGTTTGAAACCTTGGAAAATGTTGTATGAACGTACGGGTCATATCGAAATTTCTTAAAAAGTTTATATTTAGAAATTTTTTCCTAAAAACATGATTTTTGATTTTAAATAATAAAATATTATTTAATTATTTTATTTATTTAATAAATTCACTAAAAGACGAAAAATATATTTTTTCTCAAAACTTCACAAATATGTTTATTATGAGTAAACGTTCAATTTTCAACCCAATTATGATTATTTTTATAGTGACTAAGGTTACCGAATGGACCTATCGAGATATATTTATAATTATTAATTATAAATATTTACTTATATTACTTATCTATTTTCTTTAAATAGTATAAGTATGTATTATTAAGTAATGAGATTGATATGATTGTTGGATATGTCGTCAACCATCACACCACTAAATTGTTATGGGTAATTGTACAACGCGTCTAAGCTCTATGCATCAAACGTGAAGACTGTTTTGGAAATGAATGATTAAAATGGGACATTAACTGGACTAGGTCTTGTGCGGGCGTCGTTGCATTTGCTTGTGTGATTGATATTTATTTTCTAAATACTTGCTTGAGCAGAGTTCTCGTAGCCCCATTTTTATTGTCTTTTCCGCTGGGGGAAAATGACACTCAAATGTGTTTTAAAATGTTTTGAATTGGTCTGTGCGAAAATGTGGTTTTGTTTTTAGGACAAGATATGTGCTTATGACTCCTATGTGAATATTATGTGATGCATGATTGTTGGATCGGATGGGTACGCCTACCTCGTATTTGTGATATTATTAGATCGGATAGGTACGCCTACCCAGTATTTGTGAGATTATTAGATTGGATGAGTACGCCTACCCAGTATTTGTGTGATTATTGGAGCGGATGGGTATGCCTGCCCAAGTTTGTGTGTGGTCCTACCCTAATTTAGTGCTCCAGCTGGTAGGCCCTTTATTTGCGTAAGTGGCATATAGTGATTGACTAGCGGGAATGCTATGTCATGGATTGTTTGCATTTACATTCACTATCATATAGCACTATTGTCCACTGTATTGAAATATTGGCATATGTTTTAGGTTTAAGGTCAAACCTATGAGCTCACCAATATTATTGTTGACGTTTTCGAGTATCATTTTCAGGTGAAGTGAAATAGGAATAGGTTGGTGATTGTGATAGCAGACTTAGAAGTATCCCGAGTGGATTTTCATGATAAGTCTTGCATGTTTATTTTGTTTAGTTTTTAGTATTTGGAAGTTTGGTTTAAGTTTGGATTATGTACCCCTGTGTGGGCTATTGGTTATTGTAAAAGTTGATGGATTTGTTTGTGATTTGGGACATCACTCGAGGTTGTTCGAGGTTAATGGTCTTCGTAACACTTAAAGTTTATTCATTGTAGTTTTCTCTATTTTGTATCTTGTATTATGATTGATCATTATGTTGCACTCCTGAGTTTCCGCCATTGTCGGGGTGTGGCAGATTGGTAATCAGAGCCAAGGTTATAGAGAACTAGGTGGGTTGGCCTAGACTATAACCTAAGATCCGTCATTTAGTTGTGTATAGGATCTATGTACGCGATGTTCTGCTTTTGCTTGCTTTCGCGTGTTCGCTGTTTGGTGCTTTAGTTATGTTAGTCATTGAAATGTGTGAGCTTAATATTGAGTATGACTGGGAAATGATGCAAATATAAGTACGGTGGCCAACCTTGTTATAAGCGTATCACAACTCACTCATACTTAGTAATGTTGTTCACATAAATTGATGTTGACACCGTAAGGTAGTATTATGTATATATGTATATATAGTAAGATATTCTATATACATGTGAGTCTTCCTGCCTACCTAACGTTGCCTATGTTCTCCTTCATGTGGATAATGCTGCCAAGGGTAATGACCCGAAGTGCTGGTCGGCCTGTTGCCAAATCACGAGGAGGGGGAACGGGTAAACGAGTTGGTAGAGGTAGAAGGGGTAGAGGACCTAGGGGAGGTAATGATGAGCGTGTTGATGATTTTAATGGTTAAGGAAATGACCAGGGTTTGGGAGCTAATGGGGGCGTAGAGGGAGTCAATGGGGGTGTAGGTGGAGCACCCAACTTCTAGATGATCATTGCCCAGCAATTGCAGAACCTCTTACCCGCCATGCTAACTCAGGTTGGTAATCAAGGAAATGTTGGAAATCAGAATGGTAATGTGGTTAATGAGAACGTTCAGGAGAACGTTGGGAATGTGTTAGTGAATGGCAACCGGGTAGGTAGTTCATATAAGGAGTTCTTAGCTTGTAACCATAAGGAATATGATGGTAAGGGAGGTGCTGTAGTTCTTACTTGTTGGATTGAGAAAATGAAGAGCGTGCAAGATGTGAGTGGTTGTAGTGTTGACCAAAAAGTGAAATACACTGCTGGTTCATTTGTGGGTAAGGCTTTAACGTGGTGGAACTCTCAGATCTGCACGCTAAGCCGGGAAGTTATTGTTAGTATGTCATGGAATGACTTTAAGTCTATGATGATAGAAGAGTTGTGTCCTAGTCATGAAATGCAAGAGTTAGAAACTGAGTTGTGGAATCATGCCATTGTCAGGGCTAGCCATGCTGCGCATACTGATAGGTTTCATGAGTTGGCTAGGTTAGTTCCATATTTGGTGAACCTATAGAGTAGGAAGATTAAGAGGTATGTGTATGGCCTTGCTCCACAGATCCGTGGGATGGTGGCAGCAATAGAGCCAAAGGCTATACAGAAGGCTGTGCAGATTTCTGGTGCACTGACCGATGAGGCTGTTAGAAATGGATCAATTAAGAAGGTTGAGAAGAGAGCAAATGTGGGAGAACCTAGCAAGGATAAGAATGGTAGGGATGATAATAAGAGGACTAGGACTGGAAATGCTTTTGCTTCTACCGTAAACCTTGTAGGAAGAGAGACTACAGGTACTTGGCCCAAGTGTACTACCTGCAACTCCTACCATGCACCCGGAGGGCCTTGTCGCACATGCTTCAACTGTAACCGCCCGGGTCATTTGGCAAAGGATTATAGAGGCGTGCCGAGGAATGTGAATCCTATCAATGCTAGAAACCCAACTGGTTATGAGTGTGGTAGTACCGACCATGTCAGGCCAGCTTGTCCTAGATTGAATAAGGCATAAGGACCAGGAGGAAACCATCCAAATCAAGTTGTTGCTAATAACAGGGGTTAAGATCATGGAAACCAAGGGAACTAAGCTAGGGGTAGGGCATTCATGTTGGGAGCAAAGGAAGCTCACCAGGATCCGAACATTGTGACGGGTACGTTTACTTTGAACAATCATTTTTCCACCACCTTATTTGACTCTGGTGCATAATATAGTTTTGTTTCCACTAATTTTATACCTCTGTTAGGCATAGTGCCCAGTGAATTAAGTTTCATATATGAGATTGAGATAGGTAGCGGACAGCTAGTAGAAATTGATAAGGCTATTAAGGGTTGCAAACTAGAAATCAAGGGTCATGTCTTTGACATCGATTTGATACCTTTTGGGCATAGGAGTTTTGATGTGATTATAGGTATGGACTGGTTGTCTCATTATAAGGCTGTAATAATCTGTCTTGAGAAAGTAGTGAGGATGCCACTACTAGATGGCAAGGTGCTTAGAGTATTAGGAAAGAGACCGAAAGAGAAAGCGAGACTTTTAATGAGTGCTAAGGCTAGTGATAAGAAATAAAAAGAGATAGAAGTAGTGAGAGATTTTCTCGAGGTATTCCCGGATGACCTAACTGGATTACCGCCTGTTCGAGAAATTGAGTTAATCCCTAGAGCAACGCCGGAAGCAAAGTCTCCCTATCGTTTGGCACCTTCTGAATTGGAGGAGTTGTCAGGACAACTCAAGGAACTCCAAGATAAAGGTTTCATTCGACCAAGTTCATATCCTTGGGGAGCGCCGATATTGTTCGTTAAGAAAAAGGATGGTTCTTTTAGAATGTGTATTGACTATAAAGAATTGAACAGGTTGACTGTTAAGAATCATTATCCGCTTCCTAGAATTGATGATCTATTTGATCAACTGTAAGGGTCACAAGTTTTCTCAAAGATAGATCTTAGGTCTGGATACCATCAGCTGAGAGTGCATGAGGATGACATTCCAAAGATTGTGTTTAAAACTCGCTATGGACATTTCAAATTCACAGTAATGTCCTTTGGTCTGACTAACGCACCAACAGTATTCATGGATTTGATGAATAGAGTTTGTAGACCTTATATTGATAAGTTTATGATAGTATTTATAGATGAGATCTTAATTTACTCTAAGACTCGAGAGGAGCATGTAGAACACTTAAGGTTAGTCTTAGAACTGCTCAGGAAGGAGAAATTGTATGCTAAGTTTTCTAAGTGTGAATTATGGCTAAGAGAAGTGAAGTTTCTTGGGCATGTGATAAATGGTAATGGGATTCATGTAGACCCTAGTAAGATTGAAGCTGTTAAGAATTGGAAAGCCCCTAGAACTCCGACTGAGGTTTGTTTGTTCTTAGGATTGGCTGGATATTACCGTAGGTTCATTTAGAACTTTTTTAAGATAGCTAAGTCTCTTACTATCTTAACTCAGAAGTATAAGACTTTCGATTGGGGGTGAGGAACAGGAATTGGCATTTCAAATCTTGAAGGATAAGTTGTGTAATGCGCCTGCTCTAGCTCTCTTTGATGGACCGGAAGACTTTGTGGTATATTGTGATGCGTCCAGGATAGGATACTAGCGGCTCAAAGGGAGGCTGTGGATGAGTCTACAGGATTGTAGAAAGGTTTAGATGAGATGATAGAACAAAGAAGTGATGGGACTTTGTACTACCTAGATCGAATATGGGTACCTTTGTAGGGTGATGTAAGAACCCTAATAATAGATAAAGCCCATAAGTCGAAGTACTCTGTACACTCAAGAGTTGATAAGATGTATTACGATTTGAGAGATATGTATTGGTGGCCTGGAATGAAAAAGGAGATAGCTGAGTACGTTAGTAGGTGTTTGACTTGTTTAAAGGTTAAGACTGAGCATCAAAGGCTATCTGGTTTGCTCCAGCAACCTGAGATACCCATATGGAAATTGGAAGGAATAGCTATAGATTTTGTGACTAAGTTACCTAGGACTAGTAGTGGGCACGACATAATCTGGGTCATTATGGACCAATTAACTAAGTCTGCTCATTTTTTACCTATGCGTGAGGATTATAAGATAGATAGATTGGCTAGATTATATTTGAATGAGATAGTTGCTAGACATGGTGTGCCGATCTCGATCATATCAGATCGTGATAGTCGTTTCACATCAAGGTTTTGACTGTCAATGCAAGAGGCATTAGGAACTCGTTTAGACATGAGTACGGCTTATCACCCTCAGACTGATGGTCAGTGAGCGTACTATTTAGACTTTGGAAGACATGCTTAGAGCGTGTGTCCTAGACTTCGGAGGAAGTTGGGATGTTCATCTTCCGTTGTTTGAGTTTTCGTATAACAATAGTTATCATTCTAGTGTGAGATGTGCTCCGTTTGAGGCATTGTATGGTAGAAAGTGTCGTTCGCCAATTTTATGGGTTGAGGTTGGAGAAGGTCAGTTGATAGGACCTGAGTTAGTGCAAGAGACTACTGAGAAGATCTCGCAGATTAAGGATAGACTTAAGGCTGCACGTGATCGTCAGAAAAGCTATGCTGATAAGAGGAGGAAGCCTCTAGAGTTTAGTGTAGGTGGCTATGTTTTGCTCAAAGTGTCGCCTTGGAAAGGTGTGGTACGCTTTGGGAAGAAAGGAAACTAGCACCTAGATTTGTTAGACCATTTGAGATTATTGAAAAAGTAGGCCCTGTAGCCTACATGTTAGATTTGCTTGAGAAATTGAATGGTGTTCATGACACATTCCACATGTCGAACCTTAAGAAGTATTTGGCTGATCCAACACTGTAAGTGTCTTTAGATGAGATTCAAGTTGATGCTAAGTTGAATTTTGTAGAAGAGCCTGTAGAAATTTTGGAAAGAGAGTTTAAGAAGTTGAAGCGTAATAGGATTTCCATCATCAAGGTTCGGTGGAATTCGAAATGTGGTCCTGAATTCACGTGGGAACATGAGGATCAGATGAAACTGAAGTACCCGCATTTGTTTAGTAATGTTAGTAGCTGAATTTTTGGGTCTAAATTCTTTTAAAGGGGGTAGAATGTAACCTTTGCCATTTTTGCGTTCGGAATATTTCATTTTTGGTCCTTTAACTATTTGACTTTTGTTAGTTTATTCAGATATTATACCGTGTTGACGGTGGTGATTTTATGAGAATTGTGGTGATTTATGGTTTATTGTGATTAATAATCCCTTTTTGGAAAGTATTATTATGTTATTTGTATTCCGGGTGGTTTGACTCGTGAATTTTAAGAAATGCCGAAAAACGAGTCTGACACGTCCGTTAATGCCCAATTAAGTTTTGAATGGTTTAAAGTGTAAATATGTCGTGTAAATACTCTAGGTTAATGGAAAAGTATTTTTAAGGTGAATAAAAATGCTAATTAACTTTGGGGAAAATTTTACGATTGAGTTTTACAAGTATTTAAGTGATCCCAACACGAAAAGAAAGACCCGACACTGCATAGGATGCTATAACCGGTCAAGAAAGTCAAAGGGGGAGGGGGGGCAAAATGGCTATTTTCTAGCTAATATGTCTAAGCTTTGTACAAATATATTCCTTTTACCACTAGCATTTCTATTCATTATCATTTTCATTTTCAAAAAAATAAAACACACATGTGTTCGTCCGCCACCACCACCACAAACCACCATATACTTTCCAACTTTGATCAAGAACGTGATATTCTGGGTTGATACGAGTATTTGGGTATTCATTTAAATAACGTTTGGGTTGTCCGGTTCGTGTCGAAATCTCCATTTTTGAAGATTTTCTTGTAAGTTTTGAAATTTAAATTTCGTTTGTCCTTTTGGGTTTATTTTGATGCATAGATGTTAGTTGTACAAGTTGATCGTTGTGAAAATCGATTTTTTGAAAATGAAACGGATATATAAAGGGGTGTTTGGTTCGTTGGATTTAAAAAGGAAAAGAGGGGTTTTTATAGTTTTGATGTTGTGGTCGTGATGGTTGAATAACATATGTTGCTAGATAGCTTATTTTTGATAGTGGATTGTATAGCTTATTTCAGGCTTATTTTTAAGCCATTTCTTGGCTTATTTTTGGCTTAAATGCCACGTCATTTTCAAAATCACAAGGGAAGTGATTTTTGACTATTTTTGTGATATGGCGTATGTTTGTGGACTATTTTTATAACTTATAGTGGTAACCAAATGCGATACGTAGCTTATTAGCTTATTTTCAATATATGTATTATGGAGCTTATGGACTCACGGCCCAATACGTCTATTTAAGCTGTGGCTTAATGGGAGGGCTTATTGTGGTCCGGATTATTTTTTACTTATTAGTATGAGCTTATATATATAAATGGACCTTGGTTTTGAACATGGTTCGTATTTTGGACCTATAAATATCTTAATGGGCCCTTGTTGGGCCTTAAAGCCCAATAAGAGATATTTAGTCGTTATAAGAGTTTTGACGGACTTTTGAAAGTGAAAATGTATTTACGAAGTGATATTAAACGATATTTTGGGAAAAACGTTTTATTAAACGTTAAAGATTGAGATTTTGGAATTTTGTAGAAAAGTGTCGAATTGGTAAAAAGTGTTGAAATTAGGGTTTGAAACATTGGAAAATGTTTTATGAACGTACGGGTCATGTCGAAATTTCAAAAAAAGTGTATACTTAGAACATTTTCCTAAAAACATGATTTTTGATTTTAAATAATAAAATATTATTTAATTATTTTATTTATTTAATAAATTCACTAAAAGACAAAAAATATATTTTTTCTTGAAACTTCACAAATATGTTTATTAAGAGTAAACGTTCCATTTCAACCCTCTTATGATTATTTTTACGGTGACCAAGGTTACCGAATAGACCTATCGAGATATATTTATAATTATTAATTATAAATATTTACTTATATTACTTATCTATTTTCTTTAAATAGTATAAGTATGTATTATTAAGTAATGGGATTGATATGATTGTTGTATATGTCGTCAACCATCACACCACTAAATTGTTATGGGTAATTGTACAAGACGTCTAAACTCTATGCATCAAACGTGAAGACTGTTTTGGAAATGAAGGATTAAAATGGGACATTAACATGGACTAGGTCGTGTGCGGGCATCGTTGCATTTGCTTGTGTGATTGAGATTTGGTTGCTAAAGACTTGCTTGAGGCGAGTTCTCGTAGCCCTATTTTTAGTGTCTTTTCTGTTGGGGGAAAATAATACTCAAATGTGTTTTGAAATGTTTTGAATTGATCTATGCGAAAACGTGGTTTTATTTTTGGGACAAGATATGTGCTTATGACTGCTATGTAAATATTATGTGATGCATGATTATTGGATCGGATGGGTACGCCTACCTAGTATTTATGAGATTATTAGATCGGATGGGTACCCCTACCCAGTATTGGTGAGATTATTGAATCAGATGGGTACGCCTACCCAGTATTTGTGTAATTATTGGAGCAGATGAGTACGCGTACCCATGTTTGTGTGTGGTCCTGCCCTAATTTAGTGCTCCAGCTGATAGGCCCTTTAGGTACGTAAGTGACATATAGTGATTAACTAGCGGGAATGATATGTCATGGATTGTTTTCATATATATTCACTATCATATAGCACTATTGTCCACTGTATGAAATATTGGCATAACTTTTGGGTTTAAGGTTAAACCTACGAGCTCACCAACATTATTGTTGACTTTTTCGAGTATCATTTTCAGGTGAAGTGAAAGAGGAATAGGTTGATGATTGTGATAACAGACTTAGAAGTATCCCGAGTGGATTTTTATGAGAAGTCTTGCTTGTTTATTTTGTTTGGTTTAAGTTTAGATTATGTACCTCTGTGTGAGTTATTGGTTATTGTAAGAGTTTATGGATTTGTTTGTGATTTGGGACATCACTCGAGGTTGTTCAAGGTTGATGGTCTTTGTAACACTTGAAGTTTATGCATTGTAGTTTTCTCTATTTTGTATCTTGTGTTATGATTGATCATTATGTTGCGCTCTTAAATTTCTGCCATTGTCGGGATGTGACAGTTAGAATATGTGATTGGCACCTGTCCTAAAGAATCAAGTAAAAGAGATAAAAGGATTGCTACTACCCCTTTAAATAGGAACAAGCGAGTTACTTTTCATGACACATGCAAATGTGTTAATAAAGCTTTAAATTTATAATACTAGTTTTAACCAATCACAACTAACACACGGGTAAAGTATAAACCCCCGTTTATAGTTTAGATTTAGGGTAAGACCAGTTCATTCCACGGGACTGGAGTTAATGTAAAAAGCTTATGAGTTTTGCAAAAAGATATCTCAAGATTTGTCACTAATCGAAAGATAAAAGTAATGAAATTCAATATTAAAGACAATGTTTATTTAGGAGATAGGAATAATGAAGATAAACTTAGATAAATAATGGTTTCATGGATTGAAGTATAATCGTTTTAACAACCGGTTAGATTATTTGAAAGATTAACTATTCAACATAATTGAAAAATCCTTTCGGCCTTTACTTTTAATTATGAAAATGCTTTTAGTTTGATCCATGATTGTAAAGAATGAATATGAACTTTTTCCGGCCAAGTTCGTTAGACATGAGGGTTGATATTCAACATGTTCATCCATGGTTTAATTATCATTTTGATAGCCAATCCTCACAAGGCTAAAATCGAATCGTTTATAGACAAACAATTGGAAATCAAGCATCAAGTGTGGAGTCTTTCGACCTATATCCAACCTCAATGATGATCAAATGATAGTTAAAGATCCATGTATGAAGATATCAAGTTCATATTTACTTTTTACCAAAATTCATCCAAGTTTAATCCATATAACCAGTAATAAAGTATCTAAGTACGGGCCAGAGGTCAAATACGTTGTATTCGTTACGCCGTATAGACAAGTCTGACAATAAAGTTTTAACTGCAGGAAAATAAAAAGGGATAACGTCCAGGTAGGGTCAATACGTCGTATCCATTGAGTTTGGATACGCCGTATCGACTACGTGGGAAGACAGACTCGATAACAAATTAAAAATACATTGTGGATTGTCTCTCGGCAAGCAATTTTGTTTATAGAAAAGTCTTTAAGTTAAACTTGCTTCGAGTTTCACTGGGTGCTTGTCATGAACCACCCCTCATCCTTCTTGTGAAAGATGTCTTGGTAAACATGAGATACGTTTTCTTCGGTTATTGTAAAAATATCGTACTCATATTCTTTAATAGCAATGTATTCTTCAGCTGGTCTAAATATCGTACTCATATTCTTTAATAGCAATGTAATTTTTTTCTCATATTCGGTCTTTAATCCGGTCTAGTTTGATTCGGGCTTACATAAAATTATATTTTGTTGAAATTAAATCGGACCGACCGGAGATGCACTGGCCATTTCGTTCTGATTCTATGTCCAATGTATTAGACAAAGTCTGGTATTGATCGGTTTTCGAACCTACCCTATTACTGTTCCAGGTGGAAGCAATCAAGAAACAGGAATACAATTGTTTAGAAATCAAATCTCCTTCAATGCCTTTGCAATATCTGAATGCACATTTTGATGAGAAGGATTTTCTGCTCAGTTTACCTAGGCGATTGCTTATTACCCTTGGCTTATTATTCCTCTCTGCAACTTTCTTGGGTTTTGATAAAATTTGTTCTTGTGTTTAGGTGGATATGACAAAAGACAAATAGGATGACATGTGACCATGGATAATTGCACAGGTGACCGGACATCTTAGAATCGAAGATGAACTTTATATTGTCCTCATTTGTAAATCAAAGATGACTGGACATCTTGGAATCGAAGTTAAAAAGAAAACAATAATTCCTATTCTATTTACAAAGTACAAGTATGTACAAATGTAGCTTATTTCAACACCAAATCAAAAAATGAAACTTATATGATTTTGAATGTGAAAGCATCAAAGTAATTGCTGATTTCACCTAACATTCACGCATGGTTTAACTCTTCCATATTTATGAAGTCCTAGGTATAATAAACCTTCTAATAAAGATTTAATAGAACATACAATGAGCTTTGTGCAGTAGTTAGTCACTAAGTTTTCTCAACTTTAAAAACACATTTTTGCTATATAATTGATGCTTCATTGTATGCTACAGCAACCTAAAGATTTACCATAACTTAGATATGTTATGTATTATGTAGAAAAGAAGCAGAAACCACTATTCGAAGTTTTATAGGAGTATGATTTACCACGTGTAGCAAAAAAATGTCTTTTTGTTCTTCACACAAATGGCAGACAATTCTGATGCTTGAAATTGTGGTAACCGGGAACTCAGCGAAGAAGGCAAAATGAATCCCGTTTAGTTGATCTATATTATTAGTTTGCTTGTGCTAATGTATTTGGTTGTGCATGTTCTAGGAGATAAAATCAAGAAGGAGCTAACGAAAACAAAACAGAACTTCGTTCTTCATTCATTTATGTATTAGAGGTCACGTGTCACACAAGTTTCGGATCCTGAGATAAATTATCATTGCTTTTACATGTTATGTGCTGCACCACCAAAGGTAGTCAATATGTCATTAAACTTAAAATATTTAGCAGAAACAGAACTTCGTTCTTCATTATCTACTGGAGAGGTCACGTGTCACTCAAGTTTCGGATCCTGAGATAAATTCTCATTGCTTTTACATGTTATGTGCTGCACCACCAAAGGTAGTCAATATGTCGTTAAACTTAAAATATTTAGCAGCATTAAGCTTACGATGCTCCATATATATCCTAAATTTATGGGCCAAGTAAAAAAGTTCAACGTCTTCTTCACATTTCAGGAGTCTAAAAAGTACAAAGGTGATAACCCGAGGAAGTTTCATTACCTCAATCAATCAAGCTTTGATGACCTAAAAGGAGTGGATGAGTCTAAAGAGTATCTTTCCACAAAGAAGGCTATGGATATTGTTGGGATAAGCTCCGATGAGCATGTCATTACATACAGGTTATACCTATCATGAAGTACACTTATAAAGTCCTACCTAAATCATTTTTTTCTTACAGGACGCAATCTTCTGTGTTGTTGTTGCAATTCTCCACTTAGGTAACATTGACTTCGCAAAGGGAAGTGCACCAGATTCTTCTCAAGCAAAGGATGATAAATCTCGATCTCATTTAGAAACTGCGACTGACCTATTCATGTAATTCTGATTTTTTTTGGTAATTCTGATGTTTGAGCTGGTTAATGCAACTATTTGATGTCCATGTATTGTTTAGGTGTGATAAGACGGTTCTTGAAGATTCTTTCTGAACGCGTGTGATTGTAATTCATGGTGAAAACATCAAAAAGTGCCTCGATTCAACTGCGGCAACTATCAGTAGATATGCATTTGCCAAAATAGTTTACATAAAACTATTTCACTGGTAAGAGTGTATCTGAATGGAAGACTGTTACTGAACCAAACCTTTAGTTTTACGTTTTTGATTTACTGTGTAATGGCTTTATTGATTGACCCAGGTTCGCCAACAAGATCAATAATACTATCGGTCAAGACGCTAACTCAAATTTCTTCATTGGAGTTTTGGATATTTATGGATCCAAGAGTTTCAAGACAAACACCTGCTTAAGTGGTACGCTTTTGGTTAGGGTCATTTCTTGTAGATCACTGCATCAATGACCTTAAGACTTAATTGCTGATTTTTATTCTTGTATAACATAATTTCCAATTGGCCCTATGCAGTTTCGAGATGTTTTGCATTAATTTAACTAATGAGAAACTGCAATAACATTTTTATCAGGTTTGTGAAGTTAATTAAATTATTTCATGTTGTTCTAAGAATACATGACAGATATACTTTTGGTGACTTTTGACTATTTTGACCTATTTCCATAAGTTACTTTAAAAAAAACACTACATATAACACTTGAGCCTAATCAGTACATTCACATGCAGAAATTTACTCATCATGTGTGTAGATAATGAGTACACACAATCTTATCTAAAAGTAAACCATATCTAATTGATAATAAAAAAATCCCTTTAGAAATGTTCGCTGACATTATTGTCGAAAGAGAGTAAAGTTTCTTACAAATCCTTTAATTAAGCGAAATTATGTATATACTTGCTAGGTGTGGCACACTCAGCGGGTTGAGTAACAAACCAAACTGATTCAGGCCAAATTGGGTAAATTTCTTCTAGGTCGGGTACTCAGGTTTGATTGATGGGAACACATTGTCTATTTTCTAAAACTTACTTAGAAGCAATTAGTATGTTAAACATCATTAAGATAATTATTGTTTTATGAATACTAATGTTTTGAATAAATTTATTTTATGCATTACAAATATCTTGACTGACTTTTGATCCAGTTGAGTACCATTTTCTTTTTAGCTAATTTTACTTGCTTGAGTCGTTAGAGATGAAACAAGACCTGAATCAAAATGGTAAAGTAACGCGACCTCTAACATTAATGTTTTTTAGGTGTATCTAACAAGACAAAAGAATGACTCCTAGCAGTTTGTCAACATTTTTTGTATCAGCTTTTTTAATGTGTAATAAGACACATACAAGATTTATGTTATGTTAGAATGACTTAATATTTGTATGGGTTGTGTATGGGTAAACATTAGCAAGTGAAAATAGATTATAGTGTACTTATTATGTCTTGCTATATGTTTTTAATGCGACACTTTCAAAGTGCGGTGGAAGTAGCTTGCAATCGCATTTGGCAGGATTAAATTGATTTTGTCTCATTGAGCTAATAGGACTTTAGTTATCATCAATTCATATATGCTGCATATGGCTCCTATCACTTATATTCTTGAAATTTAACATAGATTATAACTATTTTCTTGCTATCTTTGATGTTTTATAAATGTGACCCTTGTCTTGCCTAATATGCATATACAACACTTTGGAGGGTTAGTCTTCCATGTACAGTCTACATGCTATTTTCTCTAAAAATTTAATATCCATAGTATTGAAAATGAGACATGCATGTTTAGATCTTGGAGAACCTGATCATTTTACGCTAAGATTGGTTATCCATTTTTTTTATTTTTTTAAGGTGCACTTTGGTGATTGACCTGCTATCCATGATTGTTTTATCTCAGATTAGTGCGACTCATGCACCTGCAAATACACAATTTGTTAGTGTAACAATTAGAGGATCCAATCTAGCAGGAACCAATGACCATCAACGAGGTGGGCAGATCATCCATTGCATATAATTCACAACCTAAGGCAAATCTTTATAATGCATGTGACTTTAATGGCAGCAACATTTTATGTAATTTACTATCGTTGAATGAGTCTTCCACACCCCATTTACCAGCAGTATGTTCTTAAGAAAACCTAATTACAACTGCAAGTTACAAACATGAGCTTAATGAGGGTTCAATAGCAAGGTACAACTCATGGAAAATAGAGGTCAGCTAATTTAACTATTAATGGTCAAAATGCGTACACATGTTAGTTGACCGATGGATTATTGCTAAGCCAAAAATATATGTTGTATTTAATGAAGCTTCAAGGATTGTAAATAATAAAAATGGTAATACATTTCTATTAGAATATTGAGTTTGGAAGTTTATTAATCATAAATCATGAGGTACAGTTAGTTGATGCGTTACATGATTGTACATGGCATACAACATATGGTACAAGTTGGTGAAGCAACTAATAATACTTGTGTTTGACTTGTTATGCAAAGACCTGATAAATGAAAAGTGGGAAGATTCGTGAATCAAACAAACTTCATTTTCTCCATGATTTTAAGGAAAAGAGAGTTAACCACTTCTTTGGGTTAGAGGTCATGTTAGTGCTTATAAGGACTCCAAAAAGTTATGATAAACACACAAGAACAAAACACATCTGATAATATTGTTGCTGCAATTAAAACTCTTCCTTATAAGTTTTATGTCTATCGCTATTGTGTTGCAAACCAAGTGTCGTTGCTGCTCAAGGTTTGCGTGTGTGGACTGTATACATCCTGAAGTGCCCGGCTTGTAGACTCCAGCAACTTTACAGGGTGCCGATCATACTTAAAAGAACAGGGATTGATCTCCTGTAAAGTTCTATCTTTGTGGAGTTTCTTGTTTTCAATTAGACACAAAGAAGATGGAGTTTAAGTTAGATTTTGTTACTGGGGTTTTGCTACTGCGTTTTGGGTTAAATACTTGCTATCCAGAAAGTACAGAAATGACCTTCAAGCCAATTTTATGATATTGGTTCTGTTCTCAAAAGCATCAGTAAGCTATCTTACTTTATTTGGTTCAATACTTATTATTCATTTCAATTTGATATGTGCTGAGTTATGTAACATAATATATGTTCTTCATATATTCAACAATATTATAAGTATGATTCGAGCAATTCCAATTGAACCAAATGAAAGTCTAGTGAAGGCTGAAATTTCTAAGAGAATTTTCAAACGCGGGCCATTAAGACTAAATTTAAGAAAACTAAAACGGAAACCAAAATTAGTTGTTGGTCACATATCCATGATGGCTATTGTCACTCAGAATCCCAAGTGCTAACAGATGGTATCCACAGTTCATGTTTGTAACTCGAGAGACAAGCTTGTAGACTATTAGAAAGTTACGGGTAAACAAGTGATAATGGCTAACACTGATAGAGCTGATGTTTGCGGGTTTGGAAATGTGAAGCTGAAGTTCACCTCTGGTAAAGTTATAACCTTGCAAAATGTGTATCATGTTCCCTCGATTCCAAAATGCCTTATATCAGATAGCAAATTGGACGAGCACGGTTTTAAAATCACTTTCGAGTCAAGGAAAGTTATGATTTCAAAACACGGTGAATTTGTGAGAAAAGGATACATTATGGGAGGGATGTATCGTGTCAATGATAGTAGTGGTTCGGTTGGTAAAATGCATAAAACTAATGTTCTATTGTTGAACCTTATTTTGAAACTAATGAAAATTCCGTTTGTACTATTTCTTTATGGAATAAACGTTTAGCACATACAAATGTGAAAAACATTGAAAAGATGAAAAACAACGGATTAATAAAATTTCAAATTAAAGATTTCGAAAAATGTGAAACATGCGTAAAATCAAAGTTTGTGAAGAAACCATTTCCAACCGTGAAACGTGAAACTACACTACTTGAATTGATACTCTTTGATATTTGTGAATTGAATGGAATACTTACTCGAGGAGGTAGAAGGTATTTCATAACATTTTGTCACGTCGAACCCAGGTAACTACTACTACTTCTACGTATATTATTGATTATTTTATGAATTTATATTAAGACAAACTTTTTTATTATTATAAAATAAACTTTGCCATTGCAATTTGAGCCAAAAGCGTACCTTACACCAAAATCAGACACGGTGGATCTTTTCATTAACGATAGTGATAGGTCTTGTTTATCTTTGAATATATCCATACTTAACATTATTATTGAAACTCCTTAATCCTGTTTAGCGTTGCATCACAAAACTTATAAATCTCTGAATGTCTCATCACCCTTTTCTCTTTCTTGCTATTCTTGTATATGATTCCATGCACGGGCTC
Source organism: Tanacetum coccineum (assembly GCA_026074375.1). NCBI lineage: Eukaryota > Viridiplantae > Streptophyta > Magnoliopsida > Asterales > Asteraceae > Tanacetum > Tanacetum coccineum. The sequence goes on from BQNB010126221.1 coordinate 18,332, forward strand.
ATAGATGATGGAGAACATTTTGTGTTTTTCAACTCTTGGAAAGATATTGTTGGTGCACTATGATTAACTTTCTGTTGATAACTTTCAATTCCAATTTGAAAATCATGCACTCTTTCTCATATCACTGAACTTCTGATGAATACTGATAAAGACCATAGCAACCCTATTTCTGCATAGTCAGGTACCTTGCCATTCATAATCAGCAAATACATGTCCTCAATATCATTCTTATTGAGATTCTTGTAATCAGGCTCGGTAATTGACACAATGACTCATTAGCTCTTCTTGCAACTATCTCTGTGATAAACTTGTATTCATGACCCAATTCCCAGTACGTCTTGATAACTTGAATGATCTTTGAGTTCGAATAAATCACTTCCTTTGGTTTTCCAGGCTCTTTCTGTTTCCTTATGTAGAAGATCTTTGCATGAGGATTCTTCCAATGTTCAACACCATATCGAGCATAAGGATTAAATTTCTTAACACACTTATTCACCCATCTGGAAGTTCGTTCTTCGATATCATCATCATTAAAGATAATTGCAGGAAACTTGTGAAGTGACAATACTATCTTCTCTTCATTTCTTCAGATACAAAAGGTCTTGATTTATAAGAGATAGTGGTGGAGCTTCAGGATCTCTCTAACAACTTTGAACTAGAGGTGTGGTCTTTCGTGGATGCGGAGAAACAAGGATTTCCTTTCTACTTTCCCAAACAATGTTACTTTTCAGGAAATTCTTCATCTGATCAATGTGATATTGATGCTCATCTCCTGAAGTACATCTTTGTCTCAACATCTCATCAACCATTTTCTTTAATTTTGCTTCATCAATTGTCAGTGATACTTCTTCCATAATATCTTGTGACGTTTGATTCGTTGGTATTTCATCATCATCTGAAGCATAAGACTCAGTCCAAAAATCATAATCATCTTCTTGCTCTTGATTTCCTGAAGTTGATGGACCTTGTTCATTTTCATTGACCTGTCGAGATGATGACTCTTCAGACACATATGCTTCATACTCATAAGTCTTCTGCCGCTTTGCACGATTCTCCCCCTTAGGATGAGCATCATCATAAGGATTGTTGTGTAAAGTTTTATATACGTAAAATAATATAAGTATAGAAAATTACTAAACTACCCTTGAGGACAAAGGTAGTAAGGAAAATTCTTACAAATATATATAATAATACGTATATTTACCGGTAAGTGATTATCGGGTCGTTTTCCCAAAGATTTATGAAATTAAGACCACGTTTGTTATTTGGACAATGACTTGAATTGGTTCGAAGATGATTTGTTTT
>BQNB010126223.1:0-19636 GCA_026074375.1 Tanacetum coccineum
GAGGTGCAACAATATAAATGAAGGGATTAGGTTAGTTTTAGGTGTGGTTTAGTTGTGAATGGAGATAAGGCTAGATTAAGCACTATTGTGAAGTTTGGTGTGATTTTTGGAAGCGTTTGCGAAAAATGATGTTGTCGATCCGAAATAGTTTTGAGGTTTTGAGCGACTTAGGAATATTTTCATTAGGCGTAAAAGTAGTTTTTGGAGAGCTCATTTCAAATAGATAGTTTTTCATATATCGCACACTAAAATCCAACTTAAAACGGCCAAGTTATAGCCAAATAAAACTTGAAACATTTTTTTGGCAAAATCAAATGAATAGTTGCTGATGTGAATAGTAAAATGGGTTTTCGGACACTTTCGAGATATTTTGAGCTTTTAAAACACTAGCAAAACATATAGTAACACATATATATTGATTAGTATCATTTAAAGTCGTTAACATATTTTAGGAAAAGCGTTAAGGTTACTAAAAATAGTAAGTTTGGTGAATTTTAGCAGGATGGACATGGAAGTTAAACGTTTAGATTTCTCTAGTGCACTTAAGGAAATATAGATTAAGAAAATATAGGGGACAGTTTTAACGTCCAGAAACTAAAAACTTTCCTAAAATAGAAACTTACTAAAAATAGTAATTTTTGGTTAAACGCCAAAACTTAACGAAAAACTATATGATTTTATTTCGTCATGATTTGATAATCAAACCAAACCAAACACACATGGATGTCTTTTGGTGATGAACATATTATGCAATTCTTGGCATACTTTCCATGTTCCTAAGACGTGTTATTATTCTAGGTCGCGGCTAGATTTCTATATCATCTTTTCTTGCGTGATTTATCATTTTCTCATCTTGCTAAGCTGAGTTCAGAGCCCCACATTTTACTACTTTTACTTTACTATTTTGGGGTGAGAAACATTGCTTGTTTTAAACTATGGACACAACTACTTTACATTACCTTTTTGTGATTACGTGTTGCCTAAGTAGTAAATAGACCACTAATGCCCGAACTATGATAAACCGTCAATTGCTTAACCGATGGTCTGGTTAAGTAAGCGAATGTTGTAAATAGATCTATTGGGACTAATTATCCCTATCCGGGTGAGTAGCGCTCACTACCCACAGGGCTCCCGATAAACGGATATATACCATGTCGGATTTCACTAGGTGATCTTGGTCAGATACCTTTAGGGCAATTAATTCTTGTTTAGCATATAATATGCTTCCTTTTAATTGAGTTTCGGTGTCATGAGCTTAGTGCAATAGTAAATACTTTTTGTGTGGAGTTGTATCTGTTATAACTATCACATGCGTATTGCGAACTTGTGGTCTACTTTTAATACTAAATTCAAACCTATGAATTCCCCAACTTTATGTTGACGTTTTAGCATGTTTTTCTTGGGTGCTTAGCTGTGGATGTCTTTGTTTGCTTTATGATGTTGTCTTGCACTGGATCGATTTTCAAGAATCATTATTATCTATGTTAACATTATTGTCAAACTTTAAAACCTTTCATTCGCTTTTGTATATTATCTAAGAACTTATGTAAAAATTTAACTATTTTATTTAATGCAACAATTTTGGATTTCTAAACGTACCCTTAGAGGTCGTTCTTTGTATCTTGTGTGATGTATATTATGACGTCACGCCCCTGGACACATGTTTTTGTCCAAGCCCCGTTTGGGGGTGTGACAGATTGGTATCTAGAGCCAAGGTTATAGAGAACCAGGTAGTATATTTAGGTCTGGTCTATAACCAGTATGTGATCCTACGTGTTTACCTGCTTACGTATATAATTACTATCGATAAGTACGCGAGTATTAATTATAATACTTTTCTATAATTATAATACGATTAATTTTGCCATGACTATATTTTACACCATTTTTATTTTCTTCTGCATTACACGCACCTTGCATGGTTTGATATAAAGGAGATTTATATAAACTTTTGCTTGTGCAGGTTATGGCAGCTCCAGTTATTTCTATTTCTTCGGACATATCAGTCGAGAGTGTGGGATCCTCTTTTTCGTGAGTTATCCTTATCGGTTCTATTTCTGTTGAGGTCTCGATTGCACCAGAGGTAGGGGCGGCTGCAGTTGCCTCACCTATCGGGGTGCTCGAGCTTGATACTCATTCATCGTCAGAGGCTGATCCATCAGAGAGTTTACTACCTCCCGTATCTGTAGCACCTATGGTTTCACCTTTTATGTGTTCAGACAATTCAGAGTCAGATACTGAGATACCCAAGAGACATGTATCACCTACTACTTCTACTCCAGAGATCCCTACTGCACCCATTCTACCCGCACCACCTACTATTGTTGCACCATCATTTGAGTTTCCACTTGCACTGTTGTTGCCCCGCCTAGGATTCATTGACGACGAGCTATTCTTATCTGACCCGGGGAGGACATTCCTAGTGGTCGACTTTATCGTACTCATCCTGGTGGGCCATGTAGGGCATTGACCACGAGGAATTCAGTTAGACCTTTACCTTCTCATCCTTTAGCATTGAGGTACACATCACATCACTTGGATCATTTCACTTCCGGATCATCATCGAGTCATTCATCTTCAAATCATTCATCATATGGGCATTCTATTTCGGGTCATTCCTTATCCAGACATACACCACCAGACACCACCGATGTTGATTCATCTACACCACCGAGATTTGTTCATCTATCACTTGCTAAGACTCTACGGTTTAGCGAGGCCTATCTCCGTTAGAGGCCCGCCCCATTATCTACCATGTATCTACCGATGACATCCGAGTTGTCAGTTGGGTATTCTTCTTCTGAGTCATCTGCTAGGCCATCTCGCAAGAGATGCAGGTCCCCTGCTGCTACTGTGACTTCATCTATCTATGCTACGAGAGCTTTAGTTCCTTCCCGTGCCAATCTTCTTCCACTTCCCAAGAGGTTTAGGGATTCTATTTTACCAGAGGATAGTGTTGAGGAGGACATTGATATGGATGTGTTAGAGGACATTGAGGTTGATGCTACGACTGTTGAGGTTGAAGTGGATGTTAAGGCTGGGATTGATGCAGGTATTGGTATGGAGGAGGATGTTGGGGGTTGATGCACCATGATAATGGAGAGAGCGAGAGCCGATAGGTTTTAGCAATGCGTGAGATTTATAGAGTTAGGAAGATTCGTAGGTTTCGCTACTATGGCAGGATGCGATTTAGGAGATTGGAGACATTCGTTCCGAGGCGTTTAGGTTTTCGTTCATGATGTTGTGTGAGGACTTTAGATTAATAGTAAAACTAGTTGGTAGTAGTAGTATTAGTGTAAATCAAGTTCCCCATTATGGGTTGAATGTACCCGACTGATGATTTTATATATGATATAAAAAGCTTGTTTTGATTCTCTCGCGTATTCATCTTTATTGTTATTTACTTGTTCTGGCAAAACATTCTCTATTGTATTTTCCTATATAAACCTTATTTACCATTTATAGTGGTTATATCTCGTATCGAATCTCACCGTGTGCTATGTCTTGTGCTGTAGAACATGACTATCACTCGTTCTGGTATGACCCCGGAGGCAATCGAAGAACTCGTTAACCGACGAGTAGAGGACGCATTGGCTGCTTATGAGGCAACCCGTGATGAAAATGCTCTTGAAGCTAAAAGTCAAATCCAAAACGACGGTGATAATGGAAATGGTGGAAATGGAAATGGTGGAAATGGAAATTCAAATGAGAATGATAGATGCGCTAGGCCTGTTGCTCGAGAGTGTACCTACCAAGACTTCATGAAGTGTCAACCGCTCAACTTCAAGGGAGCAGAAGGAGTTTTTGGGTTGATAAGGTAGTTTGAGAAGATGGAAACAGTGTTCCATATCAGCAATTGTCCAAAGAAATACCAAGTTAATTATGCTACTTGCACCTTGTTGAACAGTGCTCTAACTTGGTGGAACTCACATAAGAGGACTATTGGAGCTGATGCTGCATTCGCCATGTCATGGAGAGAGCTCATGAAGCTAATGGCTGAAGTGTACTGCCCAAGAAATGAAATTCAAAAGATGGAATCTGAGCTGTGGAATTTGACCGTGAAGAATAATGATTTGGCTGCTTATACTCAGAGATTTCAAGAATTGACTATGATGTGCACCAAGATGGTTCCCAAAGAGGAGGATCGAGTTGAGAAGTTTATTGGAGGTCTCCCGGATAATATCCAGGGAAATGTAATTGCTGCTGAACCTACAAGACTGCAAGATGCTGTTTGAATTGCTAACAACTTAATGGATTAAAAGTTGAAAGGTTATGCTATGAAAAACACTAAGAACAAAAGAATGCTTGATAACAGCCAGAAGGACAATCGTGGGCAGCAACCACCAAACAAAAGACAGAATGTTAGAGGTCAGAATGTAGCAAGAGACTACACGGCTGGAAACAATGAAAGGAGAGTGTATAATGGACCGCTACCTCTCTACAACAAGTGTAAATTTCATCATGAAGGGCCATGCACTGTGAGATGTAGGAAGTGCAAAAAGGTTAGGCATTTGTCTCGGGACTATAAGGCGACAGATTCTACTACTTCCAACCAGAGAGGTCAAGTAGTAAATCAAAGGGTTTTAACTTGTTTCGATTGTGAAAGTCAAGGACACTACAGGAGTGATTGCCTAAAGGTGAAATATCAAAACCGTGGAAACAAAACTGGAAACAAGAATGGTGTTGGTGAAGCAAGAGGAAACGCATATGTACTAGGTGGAGGAGACGCAAACCCTAACTCAAACGTCATCACGTCAACAACCATTATGCTTTTGTATTATTTGATTCAGGTGCCAATCGAAGTTTTGTGTCGACTACGTTTAGTACTTTGCTTGATATAACCCCTGATACTTTGGACGTTAGCTATGCTGTCGAATTAGCCGACGGGAGAACTTCTGAAACTAATACCATACTTAGAGGCTGTACATTAGGATTGTTAGGTCCCCCATTCATTATTGGACCACGAATGCCCGTAGGAACTGGAAGTTTTGACATCATCATCGGCATGGATAGGTTAGCGAACCATCATGCGATGATCGTTTGTGATGAAAAGATTATGTGAATTCTCTATGGAGATGAAGTTTTGATAGTTCAAGGTGATAGAGACGGCAAAGGAGAGAAGTCGAAGTTGAGCATTATATCATGCACTAAGACTCAGAAATATATTAGGAGAGGTTGCCTAATTTTTCAGGCATAAGTGACGAAGAAGGAAATCGAGGACAAGTCAGAGGAGAAGCGACTTGAGGACGTGCCGACTGTACAGGACTTTCTGAAGGTTTTTCCAGAATACTTACCTGGATTACCGCCAACGTGACAAGTCGAATTTCAAATCAATTTGGTCCCTGGTGCTGCACCTGTGGCATGCGCCCCGTACAGATTAGCACCATCAGAACTGCCAAGATGTTCTACCAGCTTTACAAGAACTTTCTGACAAAGGATTTATAAGACCGAGTTCCTCACCCTGGGGAGCCCCGGTCTTGTTTGTCAAAAAGAAAGATGGATCTTTTCGGATGTGTATCAATTACCGTGAACTAAATAAGCTGACTGTGAAGAATCGATATCCACTTCCAAGAATCGAAGACTTGTTTGATCAGTTGCAAGGGTCAAGAGTCTACTCTAAGATCAACCTGAGATCTGGTTATCACCAACTCAGAGTTCGAGAGGAAGACATTCCAAGGACGGTGTTTAGGACACACTACGGTCACTATGAGTTTCAAATGATGCCGTTTGGACTGACCAACGCACCGGCGGTATTCATGGATCTGATGAATCGGGTGTGCAAACCGTACTTAGATAAATTCGTGATCATTTTCATTGATGAAATCTTGATCTAATCCCAAAAAAGGGGGACGCGAAGAGAGCACGCCAGAAACACCCTTAAGTTATATTTTGGATGTTAATAAGAAGTAGGGAGGAATTTGTACTGCCAAGTTTTTCGAAGTGTAAAAGTTGGATATGGCGAAGTATAATTTCATGGTTCCGTGATTGATAAGTGACGGCATTCACGTGGACCCAGCTAAGATTGAGTCAATCAAAGATTAGGCATCGCCAAGGGAATCTGACAGAGATTCGTCAATTTCTAGGTCTTGCTGGCTATTACCGACGATTTATCCAAGGTTTCTCAAAAATTACCAAGCCTATGATGAAGCTGACTCAAAAGAACATGAAGTTTGATTGGAGTGAAAAGGCAGAGGCTGCATTTCAACTGTTGAACCAGAAGTTGTGTAGTACACCGATCTTGGGCTTTACCCGAAGGAAGTGAAAACTTCATGGTTTTACGGTGATGCTTCTCATAAAGGATTGGGCGTAGTTTTAATGCAAAGGGAGAAAGTCATAGCCTACGCATCACGTCAACTTAAGATTCATGAGAAGAATTACAATATACATGACTTAGAGCTTGGAGCTGTAGTGTTTGCTCTTAAAATGTGAAGACATTATTTGTACAGTACGAAATGCGTTGTGTTCACTGATCATAAGAGGACAAGTTGAATTTCAAATCGACTTGGTCCCAGGTGCTACACATGTGGCACGCGCCCCGTATAGATTAGCACCGTCGAAACTGCAAAAATTGTCTACTCAACTACGAGAACTTTCTGACAAAGGGTTTATAAGACCGAGTTCCTCACCCTGGGGAGCACCAGTCTTGTTTGTCAAAAAGAAAGATGGATCTTTTCGGATGTGTATTGACTACCACGAGCTGAACAAGCTGACTATGAAGAATCGATATCCACTTTCGAGAATCAACAACCTGTTTGATCAGTTGCAAGGGTCAAGAGTCTACTCTAAGATCGACCTGAGATCTGGTTATCACCAACTCAGAGTTCGAGAGAAAGACATTCCAAAGATAGCATTTAGAACACGCTACGGTCATTATGAGTTTCAAGTGATGTCGTTTGGACTGACTAACACACCGGCGGTATTCATGGATCTGATGAATCAGGTGTGCAAACCATACTCAGATAAATTCATGATCGTTTTCATTGATGACATCTTGATCTACTCCAAGAGCAAAGAAGAGCACGCAGAACACCTTAAGTCAATTTTAGAATTGCTTAAGAAGGAAGGATTGTACGCCAAGTTTTTGAAGTGCGATTTCTGGCTGTCAAGGGTACAATTTCTTGGTCACGTGATTAATAGTGAAGGCATTCATATGGACCCAGCTAAGATTGAGTCAATCAAGGAATGAGCATCGCCCAAGACTCCGACAGAGATTTGTCAATTTCTAGGTCTTGCTGGCTATTACTGACGATTTATCAAAGGTTTCTTAAAGATTGCCAAACCTATGACGAAGTTGACTTAGAAGAATGTAAATTTTGATTGGAGTGAAAAGGCAGAAGTTGCATTTTAACTATTAAAGCAAAAGTTGTGTAGTGCATTGATCTTATCATTACCCGAAGGAAGTGAAGACTTCGTGGTTTACTATGATGCTTCTCGTAACGGATTAGGCGCAGTTTTGATGCAAAGGGAGAAGGTCATAGCCTACGCGTCACGCCAACTTAAGATTCATAAGAAGAATTACACTACACATGACTTAGAGCTTGGAGTTGTAGTGTTTACTCTCAAAATGTGGAGACATTATTTGTACAGCACGAAATGCGTTGTGTTCACTGATCATAAGAGTTTGTAACATATTCTAGATCAGAAAGAGTTGAACATGAGACAACATAGATGGTTGGATCTGTTGAGTAACTACGACTGCGACATTCGTTATCATCCAGGAAAGGCAAACGTGGTGGCGGATGCCTTGAGCTGAAAGGAACGGATTAAGCCTCTACGAGTTCGAACTTTGGTTTTGACGATTGATCTGAACCTTCCTATGCAAATTTTAAACGCTCAAGTTGAGGCAAGGAAAGAGGAGAATTTTGGAACCGAAGATCTGTGTGGTATGATTAAGAAGCTAGAGCAATGTGCTGATGGAACGTTATGCTTGAGGAATAGAAGTTGGATACCCTGTTTTGGTGACTTAAAAGAGTTGATTATGCATAAATCGCATAAGTCAAAATATAAATCCATCCTGGATCGGACAAGATGTACCAGGATTTAAAGAAACTGTATTGGTGGCCGAATATAAAGGCTGAGATTGCCACCTACGTTTGACCTGTGCCAAAGTCAAGGCCGAATACCAAAAACCATCTGGTTTGTTGGTTCAACTTGTGATCCGAGTATGGAAGTGAGAGAACATTACTATGGATTTTGTTACTAAGTTACCAAAGATGACGTCTGGTCAAGATACAATTTGGGTAATTGTAGATCGACTCACAAAGTCTGCTCATTTCATACCAATGAAGGAAACTGACTCAATGGAGAAGTTGAAGAGATAATACTTGAAGGAAGTATTCTTGAGACATAGAGTGCTGGTTTCGATTATTTTTGATCGAGACAGTAAATTTACCTTTTATTTATGGAAATCGTTGAACAAAGCCCTAGGTACTCAATTAGATATGAGTACGGCTTACCATCCACAGACTGATGGTTAGAGTGAGAGAACCATCCAAACCTTGGAGGACATGCTACGTGCTTGTGTGATTGATTTTGGGAAAGGTTGGGATAGACACCTACCTTTGGTGGAGTTTTTTTTACAACAACTATTATCATACAAGTATTAAAGCTGCACTGTTTGAAGCTCTCTACTACCGAAAATGTAGATCGCCTATTTGTTGGGCTGAGGTTGGAGACGCTCAGCTCACTGGTACGAAAATTGTTCATGAAATAACCGAGAAGATCATTCAGATCAAGAAGCGTATTCAAGCTGTACGAGATAAACAGAAGAGCTATGCTGATAGGAGACGTAAGCCATTGGAAATTTAGGTTGGAGATAAGGTCATACTAAAAGTGTCACCATGGAAAGGGGTGATACGTTTCGACAAACGGGGGAAGCTGAACCCTTGCTATATTGGACCTTTTAAGATTCTTGCTAAAGTGGGAACTCTTGCTAGTCGACTTGAACTCCCAGAGCAATTAAGCCGAGTTCATAGTACTTTTCATGTTTCCAATTTGAAGAAGTGTTTCGTAGACGAACCACTAGCTATTCCGTTGGATGAGATCTAAATTGATGACAAGCTTAATTTCATTGAAGAACCAGTTGAAATTATGGATCGAGAAGTTAAACGGCTAAATCAAAGCCGCATTCCAATCATGAAGGTCCATTGGAATTCAATATGAGGGCCCGATTTTACTTGGGAGCGCGAGGACCAAATGAAGAAAAAGTATCCTTATCTTTTCGTTAACCCTGAGTCCACGTCTTAAGATTTGAGGACAAAGATTCTTTAACGGGGGAAGAATGTCACACCCTGATAATTTCAGGTCAATATTTTAAACTTTCCAACAATTTTTTATGACTTTTATACGTTACGTTTGAATCTGGCAGTTTACCGGGAAGTTAAGCCGCGTAAATCTAAAAAACGTCATCGGACGCGTTTCGACCATGGATTTTGATTAGTTTAGATATTATATGAGTTATTTTATATTTTCTAAGTGCTTCATAGTTTACGATCACTCCCGATATTTATTTTTACGCTTTAACGTTTAAATTACGTTTTCACGTTTTTGACCTAACAGAACCCCGGAAACCCGAAATCTTTTTGTGTAAACTTTAGTTATCGTTCATCTCGTATTATGGCATCAAAAATTTCGTTCATCCCTCCCCCTCTACTCAAAACACACGCATACACACACTTAAATAAATCAAAGAGTATCTTTTATCTCTAGTTTAAATTTCAAAAATAAAACACCATCACAACATAGAATGGATGTTTTTGGAAGTAGCAAGGTGTGGTAAAGCCCTTGTCTTTATGCATGCATGCCTTGGACCTCTCTTCCACTAAGTCAGTTAATAGAATCTTGATTTTATTAGCAGCTAGTGATCAAAGCTGGTCTTTCCCCCCCCCCCCCCCCCCCCTGCCCTCTTGTTTGTTGCGTCCGAACCACCAACACACATACCTTTGTGGTATGTTCGGTCACTACCATTTGTTACACACTTTTGACTACTCATGGACCCCTTAACCAACTGTCCTATAAAACCATACATACTTTTAAACTTAGGTCTTCATTCTCATTCATAGCTCAAAAATCACTCATTTTCCTCTTTTTTTCTCTCACTCTTTTCTTGCTCCAGTTGGCAAACATACATACATACATTAATTTCTATAGTTTTGATTTCTATCAAGATTCACTCATTCGAAATTCCATTCTAAGTTACCTAAGGGTTGCAAAGTATTGGTTCTTTGAATTTAAATTTTCTCTCCAAGATCTATAAAATATGGTTTGGTTTATTATTTGGGATTTTGTCCAAGATCTAGAGTGTTTTTTGGGTTAGATCTTGGTTATTGCTTCTTGTTCTTCATTCTTATAAGTATCTTGAATCTTTCTTTGTGTTTTTTCTTATATTTTCAAATCCAAAATATTAGACACCATAAGTTGTGTTTTAATTTTTGAAAGATTTTAAAGACAAGACTTCATATATAATGATACTACTTTATTTCACTAGTGAAATAATATGTTTCTTTGTGAGATGAAGTTGAATGAGTGTTGCAACATTAGAAAAGAAGATTAGTTAGATTTATGTGCGGTTTGTTGTGGAATTAGTTGTGAATGGAATTAGCTAAATTAGCCACAAATTGAGACGTTTGGGTGGATTTTTGGTTTCGTTTTTTGGCAAAAAGTCTTGCTGTCCCAAAATTTATTTTGGGGTTTTGGTCGACCTAAAAATGTTTTCATTATGCGTAAAAGTAGTTTTTCGAGAGCTCGTTTCGAATAGATAGTTTTTCATATATCGCACATTAAAATTGGATTTAAAACGACAAAGTTATAGCCATATGAAACTTGAAACAATTTTTGACAAAACCGAATGAATAGTTGCTGATGTGAATAGTAAAAAGGGGTTTTCGGACACTTTCAGACATTTTTAGACTTTCTAAACACTAGCGAATCATATAGTAACACATACCTATTGATTAGTATCGTTTAAAGACGTCGTTAACATATTTTAGGAAAAGTGATAAAGTTACTAAAAATAGTAAGTTTGGTAAAAATTTAGCGAAACGGACATAGAAGTTAAGCGATTAAGGCTAGTTAGTGCGTTTTGAAAATATGGAAACTTAATAAATATAGGGGACGGTATTAACGTTTTGAAACTAAAAACTTTCCTAAAATAGAAACTTACTAAAAATAGTAATTCTTGGTTAAACGCCGAAACTTAACGAAAAACTATATGATTTTATTTCGTCATGATTTGATAATCAAAACAAAGCAAACACACATGGATGTCTTTTGGTGATGAACATATTGTGCAATTCTTGGCATGCTTTCCGTGTTTCTAAGACGCGTTATTATTCTAGGTCGCGGCTAGATTTCTATATCATCTTGTACTTGCGTGATTTATCATTTGCTCATCTAGCTAAGGTGAGTTCATAGCCCCATGTTTTACTACTTTTACTTTACTATTTTGGGGTGAGAAACATTGCTTGTTTTTAAACTATGGACACAGTTACTTTACGTTTCCTTTTCCTGATTACGTGTTGCCTAAGTAGCGAATAGACCACTAATGCCCGAATTATCATGAACCGTCAATTGCTTAACCGACCGTACTGGTTAAGTAAGCGCGAATGTTGTAAATAGATCTATTGGGACTAATTATCCCTATCCGGGTAAGTAGCGCTTACTAGTTTCGGAGGTCCGAACAAACGGATATATACCATGTCGGAATGTCAATAGGTGATCCTGGTCAGATACCTTTAGGGCGAGGAATACTATTTGGCATATAAAATGCTTCCTTTTAAATTGAGCTTCGGTGTCATGAGCTTAGTGCAAACGTAAATGCTTTTTATGTGAAGTTGTATCTGTTATAACTGTCACGTGCGTACTGTGAACTTGTGGTCCACTTTTAATATTAAATTCAAACCTATGAATTCACTCAACTTTATGTTGACAGTTTTAGCATGTTTTTCTCAGGTGCTTAGCTATGGATGTCTTTGCTTGCTTTATGGTGTTGCCATGCCTTGGGCCGATTTTCAAGACTTATTAATATCTATGTTAACATCGTTGTCAAACTTTAAAACCTTTTATTCGCTTCCGCATATTATCTTTGGGCCTATGTAAAACTTTAACTATTTTAATTAATGCAACGATGTTGGATTTTCAAACGTACCCTTAGAGGTCGTTCTTTGTATCTTGTGTGATGTATATTATGACGTCACGCCCCCGGACACGTGTTTTCCGTCCAGGCCCCGTTTGGGGGTGTGACAAAGCCCCTCAGGACATGCCAAGCACATCAAAACAAGCTGCAGGACCCTAAGAGGATCATGTCTCAGCAAGGATGGATCAACTGCAGAACCAGATCAACCAAGTCCTCCTTATGCTATAGAAGAATGGATCACATGATATTTTCTCATCCAAAAGTACTTATTTACCAAAATTCACTGCTACTCTTATTACTTGTCAACAAGTTACTTGGATCATAGATAGTGGGGCCACAGATCACATTTGCACAGCCCTTAAACTCATGCATAACATTTACAAATGTAAAACACCAATCCTTGTTAACCTACCAAATGGCCAAACTATCAAAGTCACAACTCTTGGATTAGTCACTCTTAACAAATATGTTACCCTACACAATGTATTCTACATCCCTACCTTCACATATAACATCCTTTCTGTGAGCAAACTTCTACATGGAACCACCATTTCACTCACTCTAATTGCTTTACTAAGCATTTTTAACAAGAGGATTTCACTTGGCAATCCTGTGATGGTCTCTACTTCCTCAACTCACCACCCAAAGTCTCTGCAACCTCATACTTTATAAAAACAATGCATGTTTCTCACCCCAAAACTTATAAAACAAATCATGTAAAACGAGGGGCTATGAACTCACCTCAAGTGAGTAAATTGATAATGAAATATCCCAAATAATAACGCGTCACGCTAACGCCCGAATGCAACCTAGTTAATATAGGTCGTATGAGTACTCAAGTACTTTAACTAACAACTACCATATATAATCCTTTTAGTTACATCATACTATTGTTCGGGCTATCGTAATTAAGAGGTCATGTAGTGACGTATGAGGAGCTAAGACACTTTAAATCGTAAATCCAACAACTCGTCGATACGCCACCCCGAAGAGGCCTCATTATGAAACTCCCTAGTAATATAGCACTTTGATTAGCTAACCACATATAATTCTATATAGATACATCACCATTTAATCATTTTAGTGAAATCATATTTATAATGTAAAAACGTTTATAAATACGCATTTAGCAAAAATGACCTAACTTTATCTTTTTAAGTCCGTTTCTCGCGTTTCTTACGTCCACGCTTTTGTATTAAGATGAGTGATCATAATATGATGTTTTTAAGTTTTCAACATTCTGTGGTGAATAGTGTTTTTACTGTTCATCACAGCTAATAACTTATTTTTACGTTTTAATTAGCGTAAAACCCGTAAATGCCGTATCTTATTCATTATAGCTCCGTTTTTAACGATTATTGAGAGCACGTTCTCGTAATTAAAAGTTTTATCAATTTATTGATGTTTTAAAAATATAAGTTTCTATGGTGAATAGTAACTTTTATAAAAATAGTTTTATAAAAGTATTTATCGTCGTAAACTCGTAATTAGCGTATCTTCTTCGTTATTAATCCATTTTTCGAGTTTCTTATCATTTTGGAATCCTCATGGGATGTACTATCTTTATAAAACATAATATAGATACTTTTATTTTCGTCCCAAAACAGAAAGTTTTGAAGTTTGTGTTAAAAACTTGTTTTAAGCTTGATTTTATACTTTTAAGCTTCAACACCTTGTTACAAATACTTTACAACACTTTATAGCTTATGTCTTACATATAATAAGTCCATTAGTCCATACTTTGTCCATGTATCCAAGATGACAAGTTCTCTAATCTTACTTTTAATCAAAACTTATTAAAGAAACCCTAATTTAACAAGTTTACACATGAACTTTTTATACATAAACCAGTATACAAGAGTTATACTTCCATTATAACATCATATTTACATCCATATAACATGTGAAAAAGTTCACAAAACAATGATCACAAGTAAAAATCCATTTCACATGTTTAAAAGTATCCTAAATGGTGATATTGCTAAATAGAACATATAAACACATAAAATCATAATTATGAAATGATTAAGGTTTTAGATAACCTTGTATGAATGAGTAGTGAAAAGGAGAACAATCACACCCTTGTGATTTAAACCCTTGGCTTGAAAATATAAGGTGAAAACCCTAATTTTCCCAAGTAAACCCTAGTTTCCTTTTCTTGCTTCAACCCTTGCAAAGGCTTAACCAAGCCTTCAAAACTTCTTAGTATGCCTTAGATATGATGTGTGTATGCTTGTATAAGTGGTAGAAAAATTTGTATAGGTTATGTATGTATATGATTTTGAGTCGTGGGCTTCAAGAGGAGAGAAAGAGATAGATTGATTTTGTTTACACCTTGGAAAAGAGATGTGTATGTGTTTGCTTCCTAGTTTAGGCATTATATACCCCAAGACTTATTCAAGGAACCAAAGGAGGATTTCTAGGGAAATTAGTCAAGTGTATGTAAAGGTGTAAGACTTGGTTCCCTAGGATAAGTCTTATCCTTGATATTTAGGGCAAGAGTCATCAAAATAGATGTTTTCTTGGTTCTAAACCCTTGATATCAGCCACATACACATATGTATGATGATATTTTGATTATTTTGAGTATTGGGTATAATCGTGGGTATTTGTTGAAGCGTAGATAGGTTTTGGTGCTTCCGGGAATGCCTAAACGTATTTTATCGCGAAACGTAACCAATTTACGTAACCAATAAAAATAAAAATGAACAAAGTTAATAATTATCATCAAAATAATTTTAAAAAATTTTAAAAAAAAAACTTAAAAAAAAAAAAACACTTGCTTTGTAAACATTTAATTGTTTGATGCCCGTTTACATTGAACGATAATTTTTAGCTTACGCGATTTAACTTAACGATTACGATTAAAAGCAAACGCGTACAATACTAAAAATACATAGTGAATTTATTGACGACGTCAATGACCCTAAAACACGGGGTGTTATAGTCTCCCCCCGTCAAGTTGCGACACTTGACGAAGGTACGGGTTTAGTGAAGAGATGCGGATACTTCTTTTGAAATTGGTCTTCACGTTCCCATGTGAACTCAGGACCTCTCCTCGAGTTCCATCGAACCTTGACAATTGGGATACGGCTTTGCTTCAACCGTTTGACTTCTCGATCCATGATCTCTACGGGTTCCTCCACAAAACGGAGCTTGTCATCAACATGAAGTCCTTCCAATGGAACGGCTAATGGTTCGTCGGAATAACATTTCTTCAAGTTGGATACATGAAATGTATTGTGAACCCTGCTCAACTCTTGAGGAAGCTCAAGCTTGTAAGCAACGGATCCAACCTTTTCCAGCACCTTGAAAGGTCCAACATATCTAGGGTTTAACTTCCCCCGTTTGCCAAAACGTACGACCCCTTTCCAAGGTGAAACTTTAAGCATAACTCTATCCCCAACTTGAAACTCCATCGGCTTACGCTTTAAATCGGCGTAACTCTTTTGTCGATCACGAGCGGCTTGAATTCTTTGTTTGATCTGGATGACCTTCTCGGTTGTCTCTTGAACTATTTCTGGACCGGTGAGTTGAACTTCTCCAACCTCGGCCCAACAAACAGGTGAACGACACTTTTGACCGTAAAGTGCTTCAAATGGTGCAGCCTTGATGCTAGCGTGATAACTATTGTTGTAAGAAAATCCAACTAGTGGCAAATGTTTAACTCAACCATTTCCAAAGTCGATCGCACAAGCACGTAGCATATCCTCGAGAGTTTGGATAGTTCTCTCGCTTTGTCCATCAGTTTGTGGATGGTACGCAGTGCTCATATCCAAGCTAGTACCCAAAGCCTTCTGAAGTGATCTCTAGAAATTTGATGCGAATCTAGGGTCACGATCACAAATGATTGAGACAGGTATTCCATGCCTCGTGACTACCTCCTTTAGGTACATTCTCACCAATCTCTCCATGGAATCAGTTTCTCTCATTGGCGTAAAGATTGCAGACTTAGTAAGTCGGTCAACAACCACACAAATGGTGTCATGACCTTGCAACGACTTAGGAAGCTTTATGACAAAATCCATGGTGACAATGTCCCACTTCCATTGTGGTATATCGGGTTTTACCAACAATCCCGATGGTCTTTGGTGTTCAGTCTTGACCCTAGCATACGTCAAACATTTGCTAACATAGGTGGCAATTTCGGCCTTCATATTGGGCCACCAATATAGCTTTTTCATGTCTTGATACATTTTGTCAGAACCCGGATGGATAGAGTATTTTTATTTGTAGGACTCGTGCATGATCACAATCCTTAAATCGCCATAACATGGCAACTAACTCCTGCCATTTAAGCATAGAGTTTTGTCGGCATGGGGTTCCAACTTTTCCTTCGGTATATCCTTCCTGATCATACCTCCTACGTCTTCCTTCTTGATGTTCTCTGGTTTTTGTGCTTCTATTTGAGCTCCTAAAATTTGTTTGGGATGATCCAAACCAATAGTCATGACTAAGGCTCGAACTCGTAATGGCTTAATCCGTTCTTTACGGCTTTAAGGCATCAGCCACTATGTTTGCTTTCCCCGGGTGATAACGAATTTCACAATCGTAATCATTGAGCAACTCTAACCAACGACGTTGCCTCATGTTCAGCTCTTTTTGGTTAAGTATGTGTCGTAAACTCTTATGATCCGTGAACATCGTATGCTTGGTTCCATATAAGTAGTGTCTCCAAATCTTTAGAGCAAACACCACTGCACCAAGTTCCAAATCATTAGTAGTATAATTTTTCTTATGAATCTTCAACTGTCGTGATGCATAAGCAATCACCTTCTCGTTTTGTATCAACACCGCACCCAATCCTTTATGCGACGCATCGCAATAAACAATGAAGTTCTCAGCTCCTTGAGGGAGAGATAAGATAGGTGCGCTACACAACTTATTCTTCAATGTCTGAAAAGCTGCTTATTGCTTATCACCCCATTCAAAGGCGATTTTCTTTTGCACGAGCTTGGTCATTGGCTTAGCAATTTTCAAAAATCCTTCGATGAATCTCCGATGATAACCGGCAAGACCTAAAAATTGCCGTATCTCCGTAGGAGTCTTGGGAGATGCCCAATCTTTTATGGATTCGATCTTGGCGGGATCCACGTGAATGCCTTGACTATCAATCACGTGGCCGAGAAATTGTACCTTGGGAATCCAAAACTCACATTTAGAGGATTTAGCATACAATTCTTCTTTCTTAAGCAATTCCAGAATTGCCTTCAGATGTTCTTTCTTGTTCTTTGAATAAATTAGTATATCGTCAATAAAGACAATTACAAACTTATCCAAATACGGTTTGCACACCCGATTCATGAGATCCATAAATACCGCCGGTGCGTTCGTCAAACCGAATGGCATAACTTGGAACTCATAATGACCATACCGAGTCTTGAATGCCGTCTTTGGAATATCTTCTTCGCGTACTCGAAGCTGATGATAACCCGATCGCAAGTCTATCTTAGAATAAACACTGGATCCTTGTAGTTGATCAAATAAATCGTTGATCCTTGGGAGTGGATAACGATTCTTCACAGTCAGCTTGTTTAATTCCCGATAGTCGATGCACATTTGAAATGATCCGTCCTTCTTTTTGAAAAACAAGACTGGAGCTCCCCCAGGTAAGGAACTGGGTCTTATAAAGCCCTTGTCGGAAAGTTCCTTCAGTTGATCCGATAATTCTTTCATTTTAGAAGGAGCCAATCGATAAGGTGCTTGTGCTACAGGTGCAGCACCAGGCATCAAATCGATTTGAAATTCCACTTGTCGAGTCTGTGGAAGACCCGGCAATTCTTCAAGGAATACTTTCAGAAAATCTCGAACGATTGGTACGTCCTCAAGTCGCTTCTCCCCTGACTTGTCTTCAGTCTCCTTTGTAGTAACATGTGCCAGAAAGACATGATGTCTTTTCAACAAATATTTTTGAGTTTTTGTGCATGAAATGATGTTCAAACGAGTCTCGTTTCCCTAATTGGTTCCGTCATCATAGACAATTAAGGTTTCACTTCCCCAGGGAATACGAATGATCTTCTCGGCATAAGTTATTATGGCATGATTCATTGACAACCAATCCATACCAATTATGACGTCAAAACTTCTAAGTTCTACGGGCATCAGGTTGATGTTGAACGGATGATTTAGTAAATTCTCTAATGGCGAGCAAATTTGATAGTGAATTATCCTAGGGTGACTAGTGATGTGTCTCTGCTTTTTGGCTTAGGATTTGGTATAAGATGATGTTAACTTTATAGTAAGATGGAGTGAAGGTCTGCTTAGTTGCTATGGTTACTAATTCGATTTCCAGAAGTAAACGCGTTTCATGAATACGAACACAGTACATGATATAAGTAGGAAATTGTTTTCTTGACAGAAAGTTTTTAGGGTGACTAATCTTAGCACGACATGGTACTTTCCTGAATTATACATAGTTGATCAGGCCATGTATAATTGAGGACTAACGATGCATTGTTCATTTTCATCAAATTAGCATTATGATTTCATGATATTTGAGAGAGTGGGTTGCCCAATTAATTTAGGGAATTAAAGTAAATTTGATGAAATTTTCACAACACATTGATTTGATAGATAATTTGAAATCATTCGTACAACGGAAATTTAAGAGAAACACAACAAGAACTCCAAAGGAGATAAAGTTTAAGATAGTTCCAATTTAGGGTTTACTAGGCAAACGAGACAACTTTCTCTTTTAAGCGTCGATCTCATCCTCAATGTTGTTAAGGTCTTGTTTGGTTTCTCCTCCTCCAAAGGCATGCACCACTCCACGTGCTCCAGTACCTCCAGTTTGGTTTTTATGGTTTTGGTTTTTTTTGCTCCAGGCAATGATTCCTGTAGTGCCTTTGATTCCCACATTCATAGCAAGTAGCCTTCTGACTTGCCCCAGTGCCCCTTTGGTTGTTAGTAGTATTGGCATTTATGGAACTCCTACAATCACGGGCCAGATGGCCAACTCTGTTGCACTTGTGGCATTTGGGAGCACATGGACCATTATGGTGATAGTTGCATTTAGAACACAATGGCTTAGATCCGCCGTAATGTTTCTTCTCCCCGTGCCCTGTAATGTAAGCTCTGCCAGTATTTTGCCTCTTGTTTGGCTGTTGTTGTTTCTGATTATTCTTAGAAGTGTTATCCAACTTCCTCTTGTTCTCATCCTGGCATTCAGCATGAGTGCTGATCTGTTTGTCCATTAGTTTGGTTACAAATTCAATTGAATCTTGCATTGTCTTAGGCTTAGATGCCTTCACCCCTCCATGGATCATGTCCATACGTTTCTGAAACTTCACTATTGGACACTCACTCTTGTAGTGTCTCAGACTTCCACACTCATAACAGGTGCGGGTTCGTTGATTCCTAGTAGTAGCAGGTGTTTTACAATTTTAGATATATGGCCAACTTTCTTGCAATTTCTACACTTTACAGTGCACGGTCTATTATGGTGAAATTTGCACTAGTTGCACAGAGGTAGAGATCTAGCATATGCTTTCTTGCTGATTGGCC
>BQNB010126224.1:2312-19636 GCA_026074375.1 Tanacetum coccineum
ATTCCGACGACTATGATCCCATCGCATTTAAATTCATTAACTCGTGTTACTTGATAAGCATTTAAGAATTTGCTCAAGAACATGTAAAATAACGAGGGTTGTGGTAGCCGCGCTTTGCTGCGGGCGTAAGGTTATATACACCTGCTATAACTTATAGTTATACATAGGCGTTTAGTTACATACACATGCTATGAGTAAGTCATACAGTAGTTACATAGGCGTTTGGTTACATACACATGCTATGAGTGATATAGGTACATAGACATTTAGTTACATACATCTGCTATGAGCAGGGACGGAACTTGACAAGTATTATTGGAGGGGCCAAACTATAATGTATTTGTTTTAAGGGGGCCAATTTACATTTTCTTTCAACATTTGTACTAATAATGCTTAGCACTACAAAGTATAAGGATTAAAAATATACTTGTGACTGAAAATTTTGGGGGGCCGGAACCCCTCCCGGTCCCCATTAAGTTCCGTCCTTAGCTATGAGTGAGTATTCCGGACATATATTATTTACGTGTACATTCTTTCACTCTTTTTATGTACAAAAGAGTAAAGGCCATCTTTCTAGTACTTCTGAGCACCTCGATTTGTCTTGCAAAAGATTTCTAGCATTGGCTAGAAAAGGTATTCGTTCATCAGCAGGTAGGAGTCGCACAAAGTCAAAAGAGGCTTCATGCGAGTTGGATTAATTTGATTGTTAAAACTTTTAGCTGAAGTATTTATGATTAATTGTAATCAATTGTTATATAGTGATAAAAATGATTATTATAAAAAAAATTACTAAAATTTACACGAAAGTTCGCTTAAATTACTAGAGTTTCATTTTGTTTTACCCATGTTTGCGTGACCGTTTTATTACGTTACTGCTTTTTTACAACTTATGATACACGGTGAAATCCTATATGGCATTTGCAACTTTTTATTCCTTCTTTTTAATATTTGACTAACTCATATTTTAATAACAGGTGAATCCCAATTCAGTTCTTTACTAATCCCAATTTCTATCAAAACCTATAAACCCATTTCTCTCTATGCTACAAATCGCAATTCATTCAATTTCTTGAAATTGACTTCAAATTAGGATTGTCATCTTCACAACAAGGTAATTTTTGCTCCCTAATTATTCATTTCAATTGTTAATTAACCATGCATAATGATTTAAAAATTAGGATTTAGATAAAAATTTAGGGATTCACATTTTTTATTTAATTATCTTGTTTCAGATGGCATCTTCTTCATCATCTTCCACGTATCTAATAAAATTTCATAGTGGTGGTGTATTTGGAAGGGATCCCTTTTCTTATGACTATGAAATTTTAACTGAGCTTCCAAATGTTGATCTGGTTGCATTGAACTTTCTTGGTTTTGTCCAACTTTTAGTTAGTGAATGTTCAAGTGATATTAAACAGTTTTTTTTATCTTGTTCCTGGTTTAGAATTACAGTTAGGTTTGAGAACCTTGAAAAATGATGGTGACTTAGCTCAATGTGTTGAATTAGGTGCTAAAAAAGATAATGTCTTATATATATGTCTCTCACTCTGTGTTTAATTTACATGATGCCACTTCGAATGTAGGCAATGTAGAACAAAAGGATGATAGTGACAGTGATTTAGAGGGTGATTATAATATATTTGAGTATGATAGTGAAAGTGAAGAAAGTGATATTGCATCATTTGATCATTTATCTGATGGTAAAGAAGAAGTTTTTTATGCTAAGACTAGGAAACCAGACCCTGCACCTAAAGAAAAAAGTAAAAAAATGTTTGATGATAACTTTCTGAGTAGAATATACAATGGGTTACCTAGGGATGAGTATGCTGAAAAAGATGTCTCTGATAAGGATAACTTAGGTGATCACTGGCCAATCCATGATCCTAATATCAAATGGAAGTTAATGAGACCTGTTTTAGGTGAAAGGTATGGGTCTCATGATCAACTAAAAAGAGCATTATCATTTTATGCTTTGGCTAACGGTTACAAGTTATATTATGAAGTAAATAATCCTAGGAGACTTGTGCCTAAATGTTGAAGAGATGAGAAGGATAGGAAATGTCCATGCAGGCTGTGGGCATCTTAGATGCAAAATGAAAAGTTTTTTCAAATAAAAAAAATTGAATGATGAGCATGCCTATTCTAGGACTTATGAATATGATACATGTTGGTACAACATTGACTAGGATTTTCTTTATGTTTTAATAACAACAAATAAACGTCCACAACACTTAAAATAACAAACGATAGCCAAAATCCGGAAAACCGGATTTGTAAATTTGGCGTGACACGACATTCGTTTTAACGGATTTTGTTTTGTCGGCTTTCCTCTTACCCGACACATGTGGAAAATTCAATAAAGGTATGTACATGATATTTGAGCATTTGAGAACACTCCAAATGAGGTTTAGACTTAGAGAGGAGCAAAAACAAATCCTCCCGTTCTTCAACAAAACGCCAACTCAATTCTTTTATCAAACGCCTTTAGCCAAGGCCGAAACCTATTTCTAAACCTAGTATGAATATACTTTCAACATACCATCAAGCGAAAGTATTCATTTGACCTTAATATGGATTTACGTTGTTTCTAATCATGTAACGGGTTTTACTCAATTGTTGGTCAAACCAAGTCAAATGTCACTTTGCGTAAACGCATCATTTCCCGTTATGGGATATGCTTTACTTGAGATGCAAATCACGCAGCTTGTTTAAATCAAGATGATTAGTGATCAAATTCATTGTTGATTATCACGGATTAAGTCCAAGTGACTAATTGAGTTTGTGGTATTTGGAGGTTAATTATACTTTGAGTTTTTCTCTACCTCCCTACATAAAAATGATTTACAAACTCACACATATATTCCTCACATGTTTCCTACACCTCCGTTCTCCACTAAACATTCCCTAATCATTTGTTAAACCCATCAACCTATCAAATAATTATACACACCTTCCTACATAATCTAGACATTCTATACCAATCCCCAAATCATCATTGCCCATATCTCTTCTCTTTTAATGGAAATATGATTAATTCATAATTAGTCCTTTGATTACTCTCTTCTTCATCACCAAAACCATCTCCAAGCTTAAACATTTCCCACATAAACCTCCCCAAGCTTATCCCTTCACATGACAACTCACAATCCCATACACATTGTACTTGATGTACTTGTTGTCCTCTACATTCCCCACAAAGGCTCCTTTCCATCAAATCAAAACATTCGCTACCACATAATCCCAATTCTTTATCTTCTACATCTCCTCACTGACATACACTCCCATTTAAATTCAAAATATACACACACATATACACTCTAAACTTTCTTCATACACTTCTCCTATACACACACTTACACCCTTCTACATTTGAATTCAAAACTCACATACTTCATCAAAGCTTCCTTTACATACTTTTCCACCTCACATCTTATCTCAAAGATTCAAATTTGAATTTGATCTTTAGGCTCCAAACCATCACATCACTCCAACCCATTGCAAACTCACTACAACTAAACCTCATACTTATCTTTACAATTTGAATATCAAGCCAAAGGCTCATTTCCATCACATCAAACCTTCACATCATGACAACTAACCATCTCATCATATCCTACATGCTTAAATGTATTTGTATTTCAAATTTAAATTCCTATCCCTCCAAGATCTACACTTGCTCACCAAGTTGGGAATATTCCTTGGCATATTCCTTTCTATCCTAACTATGCTAACTCATTCATCAAACCATGGTTAGTTTATAACTAAACCATTTACATTAGAGGAATACCCATTTTACCCTTTTGTCCTATAGTTCTTTTCTATCTTTTTGATATTAGACAAACACTCCAAAAATATATTTTAAACACTTCACAAACGTTTTTATCAAATGGCTATTTGAGTTTGTTGACCTTGAGTGTAAGAATAGTGGAAAGGTCAAAGCGTGAAGTACAATTGGGGGTTTAACAAGAGCGAGTATTTAAAATGCCAAAATCCCAAAAAACCAAGACGGGATTATGGCGTACTGGCCACGCACTGACGCGTGGGCAACATGCCACTCTCGAATTGGTTTTTACCAATTTGGAATTTTGGCCTATAAATACCTCCTCTTGGCTCTTGTATTCCTCACCTCTTTCCATTCTTTCTTCCTTACTTTTTTCTTCTCATATCCTCTAAGTCTAAATATCAAAGTGTTCTAATCTTCTTATTCGATATTCTCATTAAATTAAACACATCTTCGTAAGAGAGACACACAAGTACCTAATCCATACTTGTGTGTTATTAGTTGAGGGTCTTCTTTCTCATACCCTTTCTATTAGAATCGAGTCTCTAGGATAGGTCAGGGATTGATTCTTAAATCAACTTCAAATTTAATTTGGTTGTAATCAACTCTTGTATCTTTGTGATCAAGCCTAGATCATTGAAGATCTAGTTGGGGTTTGGTAAGCTTCCAAGGGAAAGTTCTTAGTGATCCTAGTTTATCTAAGTGATCCTAGAAGAAAAGTTAAATTACAGGTTCTTAGGGGTGGATTCCGAGGGTAGAATACCATAGAGAGTGTTAATGTCACTAACTAGAGAGATCCGGAGGTCGGGGAGGATGAAACAAATAACTAGCCATTTATTAGATTTAGAGAGATAAAGGAAAGATGTGTGTTTTCTAGAAAGAGAAACAACACACACTTTATGAGATACAAAATGAATCCTCACCCCTCCATGGAAGTATGGAGAGGGTATTTATAGTCTAAACATAACTAAACTATCCTATATAGTCTAATCTAGTCCCTGCGTGTTTGGCTATTTATGAACTAATGTAATTCTGGATAAGTCAACATATTTTAAGGCTAACAATCTTCCCCCAATATGTGGACATACAAAATTACTTATAATGTTCCTATCAAGTACAATTACAACACAAATAAAGTCTTCCAAAGCACTTCTAAAGCTGAAGATGTCTTATGAGTTCTCCTTGTCTTGAAACTTGTACTCCAGCTTGAATCTTTATTGTCTTTACTTGTTCTGGAACTATTGTAGTATGCATGAGTTGGATTAACTTCCCCCTAATTCATGCAACATGTTTTGAAAAGCTTTCTTCATAGACTCCTTTTTGGCAAAGTTTCTGAATCAGTTTCCCCCCAAACCAACATCCATTATCTTAGCAATTCTAACTTTTATGTACTTCAACGCACCCCTCTTCTACTAGTGTCCTTGGCGTGCACAGCAGAATTTTCTAGAAGAAAAACCACACCAAGTACTGCTGCTACTTGTCATTGGGTCTTGGTGAATATTCGTTCGGGGGTACATGCGAGAAATCAACAAAAATTCTTCTCACGTATGCAATATACTTCATAAACCATACTAAGTAAAGTAGTGTTCACTACTTCCCTCTGGAAGTTGAGCTGGTAACATCAAAGTCAACTAAGTCCCGGATGTACACTGATTGTGTAATTTTATACACGTAAAAATATATAATATAATATAATACCACAAGAGCAATTAAGAAAATTCCCTAAGGAAAATTCACTCTTAAAAGATATATATAATATATAATACGTATATTTAACCGGGAAGAATGATCACCCAGGTCGTTTCCCCAACGACTTGTGAAATTGAAACCACGTTTTAGCTTGGATTATGATTTGAATGAGAAAAAAGATATTTTTGAGTTTCTATAACTACTAATTAAAAGCAACAATTTAAAATAAATAATTAAAACTATTAAACACTTAAACAAGTTAACTGGAGCAATTAAAAGCGACAAGTAAAAATGAACAATTAAAAACAATTAAGCTCTTAAAAAGGGTAACGGGAAACAAACAAAACGAAATCAAAATTAAGTTCTAAAAAATGCAAACTAAATTTCTAAACCTAAGTTAGGACAAAAGTAAATTTTAAGAAAAAGAAAAACATTTTTTAATTATTTTTGATTTTTTTTTTATTAATTAAAAAACTATTTAAATCTAATTAAATCCTAAAATAATAAAAAATAGCAAATAATTGAAATTATATTTTTCCTAGGTAAAACGAAGAAAAAGAAAATTTTAGAAAAAGGAATTACTATTTTTGGCTTTTTAGATTTTAAATTATGAATTTTCTAAGATTTAATCTAATTAAAAGCTTAAAAATAATAAAAAATGCTAAAAATATAAATCCTAAATTTTTTATAAAATTTATACTAAAAAGAGAAAGTGATGAGAAATTTTATAAAAATAAAAGCCCTAATTTTTGCTTTTTAGTTAAAGTTTAATTAAACTAATTAAAAACTAAACCTAGTTATTTATTAAAATTATTAAACTAACAAAGAAACTTAACTAAGGACTAACTATGCAAGTCCTTAAAGGACTAACAATGCAAAACAAAGGACTAACTGAGAAAACAATTAAAACT
The DNA here is from genome assembly GCA_026074375.1 of Tanacetum coccineum. Lineage (NCBI taxonomy): Eukaryota > Viridiplantae > Streptophyta > Magnoliopsida > Asterales > Asteraceae > Tanacetum > Tanacetum coccineum. The sequence goes on from BQNB010126224.1 coordinate 8,694, forward strand.
TAAAAGTTACACTTCCTACCCTGAGGCCCAACCCCCGACTTCAAACTAAGTCCTTTTAAGCTTAAAAATAAGTTCAAATTAAAAAGTGCTTATTATGAAAAACTTATAAAAGCAAAGTTGTAGAACAAGCTGGTGTGAATAACTTTAATGAAAATATTATTAGCTGAAAACCAATAATAAGCTCAAAAACAGCTTATCAATAAGCTGTTATAGAAAGTGGGGGTTTCCCCTTGGTTTTACTTAAAAGCTTGTAAAAAGCTTAATTTAAACTCAATTTGAAAAAGAAAAGGTGATCTAGTAAGCTTATGATTTGCTTAATCTAAAAAGGAAAAGTAAATTGACCTAGAAACAGATTAAGCTAACTAAAATTGAAGGTAAAAATACTAAACTCAAGAAACTAAGCAAAAAGCACAAAATCTATATAAGCTCAAATTCTTAATAAGCTATTTCTGATTATGAGCTTTTGCAAACTAGCTTAAATACTTATTGACTATATAACTGAATCATAAAATCAACTCCTTAAGACTAGAAATCAAAAATTTAAACACTAATCCTAATCCTACTGTTTTTGGCTTTTTAGGTTTTTTTTGAGCTACTTTTTAAGGCAAGATTAAGCTAGAAAATAAAGCATGAAATAGTAAATAAGCTATGACTTAACTAAAGCTATATGAAAACTAAACTATATCTAATTTAAACTTCTAAATCCTAAATTTAAAAGCTAAAAATTAAGCTAAAAAGTAACAGCAGTACTAACTGTTTGTTAGTACTGCTGCACTTGACACAAGCAAAAACCAAATAGTGCAGGCTCCCTTGAGGATTGGTGCTGCACTAAACACTCTCTTTGAGTGTGGATAAACACAAAACAAGCACAAACCAAAGCCTAGAGGACCTAACTCAAAAATAAGCTATCCTAGCTTAAGCTTAAAAGTGCCCTGGTGCTGAGCCTTTTAAAATAAGCCATAATTTTTTATATTTTCAAAACTAACTTATGAAAACTCATTTCCTAGAGATTTAACATGAAATCAAAGCTGACTTAATTGAAATGAACAAGTTCTTTTGACTTTTACAGGTCAAACCATCTTATGCCAAACACCCATTTTCTTCTATGATAGAATTGAAAAACTATGAAAAATTAAATCTACTTATTAAAGCTACAAAACCAGATATTAACTAGCTTATATCAAACTTAATTAACATGATCTATCAACAGGATTAAGCAAAAACCTAAGATCCACACTAATGCTCTTGTATTTTTGGTCTTTTATGGTTTTTTGACAAATTATTTATAAAACTATGATCTAAACTATTATAAGCAAAAACAGATAAGCTAATATGATTAATAAGCTAGATGAAACACAAATAAGCAATAATAAGCAGACTGATTAAGCAAATAAGCAAAGCAAGCTAATAAACAATCTAACACTATTTAAGCTAAACTTTAAAGGCAAAAGAAATTTAAAGGAAAACTTACAAAAAGCTTCAGCTCAAACAGAAGCTTATGCTCAAAATGAGCTTATCTACCAGCTCCCTAGCTTATAAATAAGCCAGGGTAAAAGTCCTTGGAGTCCTTCCATTTTAGATCTCCCTTCCAAGAATTCACAAGTCCAAAAGCAAAGGTGGTTAACTTCTGATTTTAAAGTTAAGGTATATTAAGATTGGTTAAGCTCAAATCAAGAGCTTATAGACTCTTGATAGCTTAATATGAGCTTATTAGCTTATTAAAACAGTTTGGCTGATTGAGAGAGCTTATGAGTTAAAAGAAAAGAGAGCTTATAACTAAATTTCATTAATAAAAGCTGAATTACATTACTTAAAAAGAAATTACAACTGATTTTAAATCAAAATTACATTAAGCTTTAAAAACTACCCTAGGCTAAAAACTAGAAAAGAAAGGACATTTGTGTGTGTGAAGTGAGGGTGCCATTTATAGCACCTGAAGGAACCTTCTAGGCCTGAATTCTTGTTAGACGCGCCCATCAATCACAGCCATCAAATCAACCAATCATTGGGGCTAAATTTTGAGCCGTTGGATCACTAAGTGACCTCACACAGATTGCCAAGCTGGCAATCCGTTAGAGGCTCACTTGTGCTTCTTTACTGAGTGAAATGAGTGCAAAACCCACATCCATGTGTGCTTTCTTCAGGCTGACGTGTGCTTCATTGTTTGAGTGACTAATGATTACTCTTGATTTGACTGAATTAACCTTGCCATTGTGTTTAGGAGCTCTTGAATAGACCTCAGTACCCCTCAATTGTAGAAAGCCCTTTCGTTTGAGTGAATGGTAAACTTTGGGACGACGATGAACAGTAAATTGTTCTTCGCGCCTTTTTACAACTGAAAACGGGTAAAAATCTTTTAAACTTTGGGCAAATTGCAATTCGGTCCTTGTGTTTGGTTATCTCAAGGTGTTAGTGTAAAAGACTTTTGTAAATGGTAATTTCAGTCCCTGTGGTTTATAAAAAAGTAAATGGGCTTTTAGATTGGGCTTTTGGTTTAAATGGTATTCGGGTAGGGTTTTTTTTAGGGTTTTGAGGCCCAATAAGGGGTTAGGGACCTAATTGTGGACTTTTCTGAAAGGTTGAGGGACTGAAATGGCAATTAGGATATTGTCACTTTATGATGAATTTCTTTTACCATACTGTTTTGACTTTCTTGACTGCTATGACAGAGGGTTGACTTTTGTTCATGGCATAGGCTTCCCGGCTATTTGTACACTCTTACCGTTCTCATGTCCGTAGCTTGCTCGTTTTGGAATGGTTTTCTTGTGATTTTGATATATCCGTACCTGCACACACAAAACACAAAATAACAAGCATAATTGTTGCCATTTTTGTCTGTTTTGGGTTTTAATTGGGCTAGTTTTAAGCATAAATTATATGTTGTATTTTACACTTAAACATACACATTTTCCACCCCTTAGGTTGCGAACTCTCAGAAGCATCATTGTCGTGTACGTCCATATACTTGAGAAGTTCTTGTCTGAAGCACAAATACCGAAATCCAAACAAACCATTACCCTCTTGATTTCACAAACCATAGTAGGAGATGAAGCAAGAATCAAGAAAACTTGACTAAATAGCAAGGTCTTGTAAATGAAATGTTATGTGAAGACTTAGAAAAATTTTGGCTTAAGACTATGAAGTAACCATTGTCATGGAACTTGGGACAATAATTCCCGTTGAGTATTGTTTGATTACATCTCAACCTTTAAACTCATCTGGCTAACTTACCAACCATCGAATTCGTGTCGGCTATCATATATTATTGTTACCACATGGTGAAGTAAACATGATATACCTAACTTGAAAATGAAGTAGAATCCCTCAAATTTGTTACTTAAGCTTGCACTGTTGCTGATTATAGAACGGTGCAAGATTAAATCTTTAAGTACCCTATACCCAACATCAAAAGTTTTAGGAGTACCACACCTCTTGAAACTATCCACATCGACATTTGCGTGTGACACTGAGCACTATAATGTAACTCCTTTAAGTGATAGTTATCCAGGTATTCAACCAACCACCCCGACTGCTGGAAACTAGATAATTCAAGTCTCAATCATAAGCTGTATAAGTTCAAGCAAGTCATCAATCTATAGATTGGGTTTGAAGAAAAGGGGTATAAAATAAAAGGAAGTCTCGATGATGAAATAAGTAGACGCCTTCGTGAAACCCACTTTAATCTCAAATAAGGGATACCAAATCAACTTCGTGATTACTGGTCAACGTAATCCAAATTCTTAGCCGTTTGTATTTGTAGTGAATCTTATAAGGATCGTTTTAGTGTTATGTATTATGTTTGTTGTGTTGTTGTTCGTGAATGTTGTTGAACTAGGACAAATGGTATTTTGAATTGTCATTAACAAATCCACATTTGTCTAGTCAAACTTGTCATGATAGCATTTTATTCTTGGACCATTTCTCATACTCGGACTAAGCTAGTAATATCAGCCCAATTATCATTATTATGCTCAGCCCACATCAACAATAATACTCAGCCTAAACATCATAAATGAGTCCAATTACCAACACCCAAATCCAACCCACGTTTTAATTTGAATAGCAACCCAATACCATCATTAATTCGTGTACCAGCCCAACACTATCATATAATTATAATCGGCCCATTCAAAATGATAAGTCTTGATTTATCAATTGAGATAATGTCTGACCCAGTTCACCAAATCAATACCCGGTCCATGAGTATTAGGGATATAAAAGTACCACAATCCCTAAATTAACTTAGAGTTAACCCTAACCTCTCACACATAAAAAACCGCAGTCAACCTATATTCTCTCCCAAACATCTTCCATCTATCTTTCATACGCAGTCACATAAAATCCAATCAAAAACTCAGTTAAACCTAAAACAAATCCTACCTTATTGTATCTAAGCACGAATCGTCCAAACCTTTAACCAACCCACGAAGGTAGTTCCAAGAATCATGAAGTGTGCATCTTCAAGATCTTTTAAAGGTCTCAGGTAGGTGGTTGATTGTTGTATTCCTTTTATTAGAAATCAAAAGAAAGAAAGATCATAGCCTGATTGCTATAAATCTCTCTTGATTTTCATATATTGAAATAGGGTTTAATGCCTACACTGATCAATGATGAATTTTCTTATGTGTTCTTGATCTTTTGATGGTCATGAATTTATTAAACACACTTAAAGAAAGAAACTGAGATTTTTTGATTTATTATGTTGTCATTCGAGTCTTGGTGGATGGATGGAGATGGAGAGGGATTTGTTGTATTGTGACGATGGGATTAATAGATTAGTCTTGGATTTGTTGGCTATTGTTTTGTGACGAAGGGTAATTAGGGCAGGATATTGAGTTGGGTTTGTAGTTTGGAGGCTGTGATAATGTTAATTGTTGTTGATGTTGGTTTTTGTTGTAATCGAGTCTCTGCTGCTTCTTTTCTTTTCTGATTTGGTTAAGACTTAGATCTGAGTTTGACCTGGTCAACTTGGTCAATACTGAGTTGACTTGGTTTGGTCTTGGTGTTAACTCGCCTTGGCCTATGAGGGTTGTTAACTCACCTCTGCCAGGGTGTTAATTCGCCTTCCACTGCAAGAGTGCTAATTCGCCTTCCACTGCAAGAGTGATAATTCACCTCTGGATTAAATCGCCTCTTGTACTAGTTTCTTGTCTTTTTGTTAAACAAACAAAAATCTGTCCTTGTAAGCAAAAAAACTGGATTTGTGTCCCCTTTCATACCAGGACCAAAATAAGCTTCAAAAAGTTGTTTATCCCAGAAAATAAGCCACAAAATCTTGGACACAAAAGCTGAATTGAAAATAAGCAAAAACAGACCATCCCAATAAGCTTAAGCCTTGACTTTTGAGGACAAAAGCCTACGAAATAAGCTGATAAAATCTGAAAAATGAGCTGTCATCCATAAAATAATCAAAACAAGAAATAGGACGAAATAAGCAGTAACATAAACAAACTAACATGTTATTTTTGTGGCCTTTTCAACCAAAATCAGCCCATAAAATACTCTGAAATAAGCTGTAAAACACGAACACAACACATACAAATATAAAACACCCCCGGTTAGCTCTGATGCCAATTGTTAATGATAAAAGACACTAACTAGAGAGATCCGGAGGTCGAGGAGGATGAAACAAATAACTAGCCATTTATTAGATTTTGAGAGAGAAAGGAAAGATGTGTATCTTCTAGAGAGAGAAACAACACACACCTTATGAGATACAAAATGAATCCTTACCCCTCCATGTAAGTATAGAGGGGGTATTTATAGTCCAAACACAACTAAACTATCCTATATAGTCTAATCTAGTCCTTGCGTGTTTAGTTATTTATGAACTAATGTAATTCTAGATAAGTCAATATATTTTAAGGCTAACAAAGAGTAGCTCTTCTTAGTAAGCACCGATCTTAGTGCATATCGGTGGAGCAAAGTTGTAATACGGTTTATAGTCCATCATAAGGATTATACTAGAGTAATAGTATCGGTGTCATAGATTCGCAACTAGACGTACGAATGGTCTAAACCACCCATCCCGAACCAGTATATATCATGGTCTCTCTCTCTCTATCAATATACTTATTGCTCTTATTGGTAAGTAGATCACGACACCACTTAGTTCCTTTAACACTTGAAGTTTCACAAACTTCAAAAAAGTCAAAAATACCATATTTACCCCCTCCCCCCGTCTACGGGTCTGCAGTACCTTAATCACAACTAATTATATTGCTAGAAACTAAAAGATAATGATCAATCCATGTATCAAAGTTAAGGAGATAACTGATTTAATTCTAAAGAAATATAAATGCAAGGTTAGTATCAGCCACACTAGAAGGGGAAAGATGCAAGCTTTAAAGCAATATAAGCCTTGTTTAGAGGATCATTATAGAATGTTATGGTCATATGCTTTTGAGATACTTAATTATTATCTAGGTTCAACTTGTATGATGAGTATTGATTCAATGCCTGATGGTAAGAACTACTTCAGTGGGTTTTATGTTTGCTTTAAGGGGCTAAAGGAAGGTTGGTTGCAAGGATATAGGAGGGACATAGGAACTGGTGGTTTTTTTAAAAAACCATATGCAAATGAGAACTTTTGTCAGCAGTAGAGAGATATAGGAATAATCATATATATCCTATTGCCTAGGCTGTTGTTAATGTGGACAATAATGTGAAATGGAGCTGGTTCATGCAATGTTTGATGAATGACTTGGGATTAGTATCCGGTGAAGGGATAATTATCATTTCTGGTCAACATAAGGTACAACATATTTAGTTTTACTGTCATAATACTCGATTATTGTTTATGTATTCTAACTTTTACATTTTCAGGGTATTATTGAAGCTGCAAAAGAGGTTATGCCTTTGGCTGAGCATAGACAATGTGCTAGACACATATATGCTAACTTTAGAAAGAAATACACTAAGGTGCAACAAAGCAATATATTTTGGAAAGCAGCAAAGGCAACATATCTCACAAAATTTGAACAAAATGAAAGAAATACAAAGTATCAACAAGGATACACATAAACACTTGATGGACAGACATCCTGAAACTTGGAGTAGAGCATTCTTCTCTACTGCTAGGGCTTATGATGCCGTGAAGAATGGGATTTCTGAATGTTTCAATGCACTTATAGTAGATGCAAGAAGGAAACCAATCATAAACATGCTAGAAGATATCAGGGTTTTATGTATGGAAAGATATCAAAAGATGAGGGAGAAGCATATTAAGTGGAATGACGATATCTGTCCAAACCTCAGAAAAAAGCTTGAATTGTTATCTTTATAGGTGAATCCATACTATGTATTTACTTATTAACATACAATGTTTGGAATTTTACTTACATTATCATTTTAATTACTTGTAGAAATTGGAAAGTCATTCCAAGTGGTGAGAGCAGGTTCGAAATAAAAAATGGTTATGAAGGGTTCAAGGTAGATGAAAGATTAAGAACTTGTAGTTGTAGGATTTGGCAGTTATCTGGTATTCCTGTGAACATGGTATAGCATCAATTTACTTCATACATAGGGAGCCTAAAGAGTATGTCTCAGACTGGTATAAAAAGGATGTGTTTGTGTCCGATTATAACCATTACATTGAGGGGATGAATAGGATGGATTAATGGCCATCTATTGAATATCAAAAGCCCTTACCTCTTATTAAAAGAAGAATGCTTGGAAGACCACCACATAAGAGAAAGAGAGATGTTACAGAAGATGATGGCAATAGGACCTAGATAACTAGAAAGGGAAATATTAATCATTGCACCTTATGTAAAAAAGATGGACACAATCAAAGGGCTTGTCTAAGTAAACCTAAAGGGTTTTTAAGTGTTGGGAAAGTGTCTGCAAGAGGTGAGATTGTCTTTGCAAGTGGTAGGAATATGTCTGCTAGTGGTGATATTATCTCTGCAAGTGGTGGGAATGTGACTGCTAGTGGTGGGAATTTGTCTACAAGAGGAGGCAAAGTGTCTGCAAGAGGTGGAAAAGTGACTGTAAGGGGTGGGAAAGTGACTACAAGGGGTGGTAAAGTGACTGCAAGGGGTGGGAAAGTGTCTGCATCACCATCTACACCACATAATGTGAGTTCACAAACAGAAATGTGTACACCACCTCCTGGATTTAAGATGTATATACCAAAAAGTTCAAGTAGTGCTGTGAGGACAAGTGGTGGTGTAAGGATGAGGGGTGGAGGTATGGTGTTATTTGTATTAGTTTATGTTGTGTTATTTGTGTTACATATTATCAATAATTTATAAACAAACAAATATAAACATAGAAAATTAATAATTTCATTACTTAAATGAAAACAAGAGTTGTATCATACATTAACAATAAAAAAGGTCTTCTTAACCATAAAAAACCAACATTACATCATACCATAGCTTACCATACTACCTTAACAAACCAAAAGAACCTTACACTTAACCTGCCATGCTAGCTTAACAAACCTAAAGAAACCTAATAAGCTACATGCTAACATTAAACACAATGAACACCCTATTATAGAAGGTAGATTGATATTATTGATGGTTTACTTAAACAAGCTCTTCTTGTATTAATCATATTCAAATGCAGCTCATACATCCTTGCTTGATACCAATGATTTGGTAATAGGGAATCAATCCATCTGAAAAAGTTACAATTTCTTGTTGGATCTAAGTAATTGGGGCAACCAAAGGTTCTTCTTGTGGGGTTATTCTGTGTCCAAGATGTTCGCAATCATGCTAGTTTACCACATCCATAAAGGATATTCATTTATGGATCCATGTATGAGTGGGTTGTGGAAGAAAGGGTTTGTAAAACCCTAGATTTGATTTGGGGATTGTGAAAAATAAGAATGAAACAAATGAATAAGTAAATTGGGGTTTTATAAAAAAATGATAGCGGAAACCAATGTGGACTAACCTTTAGTGAGGTGGAAAAAGTGGTTGGCCCATGTGGCATGGGATACGGGATATCACCCGGTAACTCCTCCACATAGTAACCTTAGTGTAACCTATTTACATGTTGAGTAATCTAATTAACAAACTCGTAAACATGGGTAACCTGGAAGTACAAAATGAAACTCTAGTAACTTAGAAGAACTTTCATGTACACTTTAGTGTTGGGATTGCTTCCTATTAGTTGTTGGGGCGCATGTCATGTCTTCTTTTGGGTTTGGCTTTTTTGTTTCATCTGGGTGTTGTTGATAACTCCTCATTGTAAACTTGGAATGGGGATTGCTTCCTATCTGAATTTATCTGAAAGCTAGGTCATTGCCGTCTGTTTGCTTTCTGGCTATGTATATGAAGTTTTGGATATCTATGATTCTTCTTACGGTGTATTTTTTATTGGAATTCCTGATATCAATAGATCTGTGACTATTAGAGCACATCCTATGCAATCTATTGAAACCATATATTCCAACTAGAATTTACTATATGTATCAAAGAGAATATGACTAAAAATTCATATTACCTATAAGAACTGGGTTTCTCTAGTGAAGCATCTTGAGTATGTTAGTAAGTTGCCACTTATTATCCCAAAACTTAATCCATATTTCACACAACACTTAGCATAAAATGATATAATTCTTGAAAGAAGTTAGAGAAAAGAAATATATAGAGAGAGAGTGAGATAGTGGATTTAAATTGTAAACCAAATGAACTAACACCCTCCTTAACATGCTAGGAAGGGGTATTTATAGTTTTCTTAGGCCTTCTAGGCGTCTAAGGCTTGTTGGGTGGACTGGTCTTGACTTTGGTTGGGCTTAAGGCCTGTAACACATACAATATTAACTTAATTATCAAGTCCGAGTCCATTTCTAGCCTATTACAATCATTACAAAGTTCCTAAAATGTAATGACCCGACTCAGTCTATAATGACTTTTACTTTCTTTGTTCAACTCAATTATTTGAGGCTAACAATCTCCTCTAAAGTAAAATCATTAAAATTCCTTGTCTTTAAACTCTTATAGTCTTGGGTCATTATCTTGAACTTTGTTGTAGTAGACTTCGTTCCTTCATGCTTTGTGATCTTTGATCTTGAGCCTTTATCATTATTTGTTGACTTTGTCTTGTATTACAAGATCTTTAAATCTTTCCTTGTTGTGGATGAACTTGATAGTAGTAAATGAACATCCTTAAATTTCCTTGTGCCTTAGGCCAACATGCTCCTACTTTGCATTATCTTGAAAGCCAACAATCTCCCTTGATATACAAATTATCTTTTGAATATTAAGGAAAGTGTTTGTCTTTATACCTTTTGAGCTTTCTTGCTTTCTTAAACTTTTGATGCTAATAGTATATCATTGAGGTTTGAGTATGAGCATGTGGTAATAAGTCTGACGGTGCTGGAATGAGGTAATTACTCCATTATCTAAACTTGCATTTATAGGGGTTAGCAATAAACAACAGATATGGACGGATGTCTTTTTCATTAGTCGAAGTTTGGTAACGTTAACCTCTGGCTCTGTGAGGACCGTTTCACAGTATAAATATTGTACATGCGTTATTAGGATTCGATTCATGAATGAATCTCCTTAACAGGTTTTCCTGCTAAAAGTGTGGTTTATCTAGAGCCGACACGTCTAGAGATGATAACGAAGCTTTTTGATATTCTATGGCTGTTCCTATATTCGGATTCATGTTCAAGTTTGGATAACAACGAATATAGGTGAATCATTGATGCAAAATGTGAAGTAAGTAACAAAATTATAAGTGTTTTCCATCAAATCCAAATACCTGGATCACATTAGATTTCTAGTTAGCACAAGTTTAGTTTTTATAGAATCTCACAAGTCACCTATCATAGTGCTGTTTGATGATGACACTTAAAGGATTTCTAGTCTTCATTGTGAAAGTATCACTCTGAATGTTCTGACAAGATCACAAGGATAATACGTAGGACATTTTTTACCACTTGTAAACTTATTTATGTTCAACAAGTGTTTATCATTCATGTG
>BQNB010126225.1:0-5000 GCA_026074375.1 Tanacetum coccineum
AGCGTGTGTTATGGATTTTGGTAGCAGTTGGGATACTTATCTCCCATTGGTCGAGTTTTCTTATAATAACAGTTACCACACGAGTGTTAAGTTTGCGCCATTCGAGGCTCTGTATGGGCAGAAATGTAGATCCCCCGTGATATGGACTGAAGTTGGAGAAAGTCACCTTATTGGACCAGAACTTGTACAAGAAATGACAGAAAAGATTTTTCAGATTAAGAAAAGGTTGAAAACAGCAAGGAGTCGCCAGAAAAGCTACGCTGATAAGAGGCGTAAGCCTCTTGAATTCAAAGTTGGAGACCGAGTGTTACTTAAGGTATCTCCATGGAAGGGAGTGGTACGATTTGGTAAGAAAGGAAAGCTGGCACCACGATATGTGGGACCGTTTGAAATAGTAGAGACTGGTAGCTTATCGACTGAAATTACCCTAGGAACTAAGCTGTGTTCACGACACGTTTCATGTGTCTAACCTCAAGAAATGTTTGGCTGAGCCAGATGTTCAGGTGCCTTTGGATGAGATCGAGATTGATGAAAATCTGCGATTTGTCGAAGAGCCTATTGAGATCGTAGAACGAGATGTGAAAAAGCTAAAGCGAAGAAGAATCCCATTAGTCAAAGTTCGTTGGAACTCTCGGCAAGGAGCTGAGTATACCTGGGAACATGAAGACCAATTCCGGAAGAAATATCCGCATCTCTTCTCTGAAACCGTACCTCCTTCAGGTGTTGCAACCTGAGCCTTGAGGACAAGGCTCTTCTAACCGGAGGAGACTGTAACATTCCGTATTTTCAGGTCATTTTCGACGTCATCTATTTTACGAGTTAATTTTTTTTCTCGTACGCGTTCGCTTTTAATATTAAGTATCAGGTTAAATCGCGTAAACTAAAAATCAACGATTAATGTAAACGGACACCAAACGAATTAAAGTATTCGTCAAGCAAGCCATATACTACTTTTAGGAAAGTAGTAATCAACTTTTTATATTTTATTTTTGTCGGTTACGTAAAACGTTTACGTTTCGCGATAAATTACGTTTAGGCATTCCCGGGATCACCAAAACTTTTCTACGCTTAAACAAATACCCACGTTTATACCCAATACACAAAATAATCAATATAACATCACTTGGGAGCCTATGTGGCCGAATTCCTAAGGATAGGAGCAAGGAAATATCTATCTTGATGACTAGAGCCCTAAATATCTAAGTAACAAAGATCTAGGGAACCAAGCCTTACACCACCACATGCTCTTGGCTACTTGCTCTATGAAGCTTCCTTGAGACCTTCCTTGAGTCATTGGCTTATTATAAAAGGCCTTAGCTAGTGAATAAACTCACACATCTCTTTTCCAAAGTGAAATCAAGAACAAAACCCCTCATTCCTCTCATACTAGCTCACGGCTCAAAATCAACTTTTTACACAATCCATACAAATTTTTCTACCACCCATTCAAGCATACACACATCATTCTTAAGACCTTCTAAGGTGTTGGCAAGCATTGGTTAACCATTTGCAAGCAAGAAGCAAGAAAAGGAAATCAAGGGTTTCTTGGGAAAATTAGGGTTTTCATCCTATATTTTCAAGCCAAGAGTGTTAATCACAAGGGTGTGATTTGTTTTCTTTTCCCTACTCATCCACACAAGGTTATATTAAAAGCTTAATCATTTCATAATTAAGATTTTATGTGTTCATAGGATATATTTAGCTAAATCACCATTTAGGGTACCTTTGATTATGTGAAATGGATTTTTACATATGATTAATGTTTTGTGAACTTATTTACATGTCATATGAATGGTAATATCATGTTAAAAGGGGTGTATAAGTGTTTTAACATGTTGGTTAAGTATGAACATGCTTATGAGCAAATTAGGGTTTCTAATGTTAAATTATGAATTACAAGTGAAAATGGTAGTTAATCTTGTTATCTTGGACTCACATGGGCAAAACATGACCTAATGGATCTAATATATGTAAAACATAAGATATAAATGTTTTAAAGTAGTTGTAACAAGGTATTGAAGCTTAATGGTGCAAAATAAAGCTTAAAAACATGTCTTAATCACAAAATTTCAACCCTACTGTTTTGGTTCGAATTTGGTATGATCCATATTATGTTTTATAAAGATAGTACACCTCATGACGTTACCATGCATGTAAAGAACTTGAAAAACCGCCTTATAACGAAGGAGATACGCTAAAAACGAGTTTTCTACGACAAATACTTTTATAAAACTATTTTTATAAAAATTACTATTCACCACAGAAACTTATATTTTTAAAACATCCATAATATGATAAAACTTTTAATATCGAGATTGTACTCGAAAGAATCACTAAAAACGGATTAATAACGAATAAGATACGACATTTACAAGTTTTGCGTTAATAAACTACATTCTGTAATGAACAGTAAAATCACTATTCACGACAGAATCTCAAAAACCTAAAAATGTAAAATTATGATTTCTCATCTTAATACGAAAGCGTGGGAGCAAGAAACGCGAGAAACGGACTAAAAACGACAAAGTTATGTCATTTTTACTAAAGACGTGTTTATAAACGTTTTTACTTTAAAAATACCATTTTACTTAAACGATTAGATGGTGATATAGCTATATAGATATATGTGTTATTAGTTATCAAAGTGCTATATTACTAGGGAATTTCATAATGAGGCCTCTTCGGATGGCGTATCGACGAGTTGTTGGATTTACGATTTAAAGTATCCTAGCTCCTCGTACGTCATGTCATGACCTCTTAATTATGATAGCCCGAACGATAGTATGATGATAACTATATAGGATTGTACATGGTAGTTATTAGACGACGTACTTGAGTACTGATACGACCCATATTTACTTAGGTTGCTTTCGGATATTTCCGTGATACGTTTTCTGCCATTTACCTGATTATTTCATCACTTCACTCCTAAGGTGAGTTCATAGCCCCCATTTCTATCTCCTTGTTTTATAAACTCTACGGGGTGGAATTACATGCTTGTTTTACTACGGACACAAGTGTTTTGTTTTAAACTGTATGCTATCCAGATTATTACCTGCATATTATTGCATAAGTTACCTAAGAGGCCATCTAAGTCCGCTACCATATCTGAACCTGTCAATTACACAGTGGAGCGCTAGTGTTGTGGATAGATCTATCGGGACTAACAATCCCCACCTTGAATTTCTGGTCACAAGTTGACCATGGTGCATTTAACATTGAGAATAACTTGTAGGTTGTTTTGGCAGACACCCTACCCACTTGGGGCAAAAACAGTTAAGGCTTCGGGGTCATGAGCTTAGTGCAATAATACATGTTTTTGGACTTCGGAATATGTACTTAGTCCTCCATTACTTAAATCTTGTGGTCCACACTTTTACTTATAAACCTATGAATTCACTCAACCTTTGTGTTGACCTTTAGCATGTTTAATTTTAGGTCCTCAGATATAAGCTTGGATGGGAGCCGTGATGGATATCGATGAAAATGGATTCTGTGTTTTAATTAAATTCGATGCAACTTTATCTATAAAAACTTATGTCGTCTTTTGGGATTATTAAGCTTTTGTTTAAAGAACTTATGTAGTATGTCTTTTCTTTTCAAAACTTATGGGACCTAATGTATAAACTCTAATTTTGCTATAATGCATTGAATGTTCTTGTTTAAAACGCCATTTTTAGGTCGTTTCCTATATCTTGATTGTTGTACTTTGACGTAGCACCCCAATGTTACCATTCCGCTGCATATCAAATTTTGGGGGTGTTACAAGAATAATTATAATAGGGTGAACTACAACTATACTACCAACAGGACTCACCCTAATGCTCAAAGTAACATGGTTCCAAGAACAGTTTTAATGAAAACTGGCCTAAAACCATTTAATACTGCCAGGATAGTTAATACTGCTTATCCTAAATCTATAATTTTTAGTGCTAAACCAATGTCACGTTTTTCAAAATCAGCACAATCAACTGTAAAAAGGCCATATCAATCAAAAACAGTATTAACTAACAAAAAGTTTACCTAAAAAAATAATACTGCCAAGGTAAAAGCAGTTAATACTGCTAGGCCAAAAGCAGTTAATACTGCTAGGCCACATTCAACAGTTGTTAATGTTGTTAGGGTTAATCAAGCAAATGCTGTTAAGGCCTCAGAATGTTGGGTTTGGAGACCTACCAAACTTGATAGTGCATCAATCACCTTGAAGAAACACAACTACCTTGAAGAAACACAACTACTTAAAACTAATAGCCTTGATTTTGAAGATGTATACTTTGTAAATGAGTTAAATTTCAACCTTTTTAGTGTCTCACAGATGTGTAACAAAAAGAACTATGTCCTTTTTACGGACACTGAATGTCTTGTCTTATCTCCTAATTTTAAGTTGCCTGATGAAAGTCAGATACTTCTTAAAATTCCTAGAAAGGACAACATGTACAGTTTTGATATGAAGAACATTGTTCCTAAAGAGAGTTTAACTTGTCTTGTTGCAAAGGCTACATTAGATGAATCAATGCTCTAGCATAAGAGACATGGTCATATTAAATTTAAGAACATAAATAAGCTTGTTAAGGATAATCTTGTAAGAGGTTTGCCTACAAAACATTTTGAAAATGACCAAACCTGTGTTGCTTGTCTTAAAGGGAAGCAACACAGAGCTTCTTGTAAGTCCAAAGTTCTGAATCCAATTACTAAGCCTTTGTTTATGCTTCATATGGATTTGTTTGGTCCAACCTTTGTGAGTAGTTTAATGCATAAGAAGTATTGCTTGTAGTCACTGATGTTATAGCAGGTTACTTGGGTTTTCTTTTTACAAACTAGGATGAACAAACCAGTGAGATTCTCAAGAACTTTATCAAAGAAATAGAAAACCTAGTGGATAAGAAAGTGAAAATAATCAGGAGTGATAATGGAACAGAATTTAAGAATAAAGTTATGGATGATTTTTGCAGAGAAAAAGGTATTAAGAGGGAATACAGTATAGCCAGGACTCCTCAGCA
>BQNB010126225.1:7500-19636 GCA_026074375.1 Tanacetum coccineum
TCAGTCAGGACAAATATGTAGCTGAAATTTTGAAGAAATTCAACTACTCTGATGTGAAGTCTGCTTCAACTCCTGTTGATTTGGAAAAACCTTTGGTCAAGGATGGAGATGCTGATGATGTTGATGTACATCTCTATAGATCTATGATTGGGTCTTTGATGTATCTCACTGCATCTAGACCAGATATCATGTTTGCAGTATGTGCATGTGCTAGATTTCAAGTTACTCCTAAGACATCACATCTCTTAGCAGTCAAGAGGATTTTTAGATATTTGAAAGGCAAACCAACTTTAGGCCTTTGGTATTCTAGGGATTCTCCATTTGAACTGGTTGCTTATACTGATAGTGACTATGCTGGAGCAACTCAAGATAGGAAGTCTACAACTGGAGGTTGTCAGTTTTTGGGAAACAGGTTGATATCTTGGCAGTGTAAGAAGCAAACTGTGGTTGCCACTTCTACAACTGAAGCTGAATATGTGGCTGCTGCTAGTTGCTGTGGACAAGTACTCTGGATTCAAAACCAATTGCTGGATTATGGGTACAATTTCATGAACACTGTCATTAATATTGACAATAACAGTACTATCTGCATTATTGAAAATCCTGTTCAACATTCTAAAACAAAACATATAGAGATTAGGCATCATTTTATAAGAGATTGCAATACTAAAAAGTTAATACAAATGGTTAAAATTCATACTGATTATAATGTTGCAGATCTTCTTACAAAAGGTTTTGATGCTGGAAGGTTTCAGTACTTGGTCTCAAGTATTGGAATGCTTAATCCTTAAATGTCTATATCTCTTTATGTTTTTGTAAAAGTTTTGTAAAGGATTAATACTGTTAGTCTTCTCAATTAGTACTGCTAAGTATAATTAAAACTGCTAGTTATACTTAAGACTGCTTGTTAAAACTGTTAGTCATACTTAATGCTGTCAATAAGAAAATACTTTGGATCTTGTATTTTTGTGCTATGGACTAACATCTGTAGGTAAAGCATATTGAATATCTGATGATGAGTGATGGAGAACACTACTATAATATCAAGTGTTAATGCGGAATCTTAACACAAGAATTAAGAAGAAACAATAATACTAATTTGCTATTGATTTCTATTAAGCTCTAATGCTTCTATTGATATTTTGATCACGTACATAACATTGTGCCTTAGGGTTTCCTTTATTATCACCAAGGAAACCCTATAGGCTTTTACAAACGTGTGAAAGGATAATTTGTAATATCCTTTCTTAAGATATCTCCTAAGATATCTCTAAGATAACTATTACTATTCTGTTACATAAACGGACTTAACTAGAGCAGACTTAACTAAATATGACCAATACTAACTATAGTACTGCTACTCTACCAGTACTAACTTTAGTACTGTCAGACTTAACTATTATACTACCAGTATTAAGTCTTTTACAATCTATTTCCTAACAAAATACTTTAGATCTTGTATTTTTGTGTTATGGACTAACATCTGCAGGTAAAGCATATTGAATATCTGATGTTGAATGCTTCACCTTTGAAGAAATGTTTGAGAGAAAGTTCATGATCTTAGATTACAGTGTTTAACTTTTATTCATGGGTTATGCATAAATATAGATCCTCATGAATTCCCACATGTCTATCTAGTCTTTTCTAGTGTGCTTGTGATGAATAGAGGCATGTTGTTGTATAATTATTGAAGACAAAGTTAATACTGTTAGACTTCTGTTCATACTGCTAGGCAGAAAATTTCTACTGTCAGGCAAAAGTTAATGCTGTTGAGATGACATGGGAACTAAAGTTACAACTGTTTGACCAAATTCTTATCTCTTGAAGCATTGTTTGAGGGGAGGCCTATTATGTCAATATGCAGTCAAGCATGAATGGAAGGATATGTTATATCAAATGTATGTTTAAAGAATCAAAAGCATCTAGGCATGTTAAAAGAGGTCGGGGCAGCAAGATACCTTAGTCTAGTAGTCCCCCTAAAAAAGGTTATAAACAATGCTATTAATTGCGTGGCCAACAAAACAGGACTTTCAATTTTTCAAAAGTGATCTTTGATGTATGGTGAAGAGTTTTGGATAGCACACACACGTTTTTATGTATCCAAGATTTCTTCAAATTGTTTAAACAACAAAAAGAGACTTCTTCAACCTCACTCCAGAAACTTATCCTACTCCATACCCTTACACAAAAATGTTTCAGAACATGCAAAGGGTTTCCATGGGTTAGTTTGGGTAGGGCTACCTCTCTTTTCTACAATGGATCATACACCTAAGTCATCTCCTTCAGTATAAACTTCTCACCATCCTTATTCACGACACAAAAACTTATCAATCTACCTCTTAGAATATAATAGACAGATGCTGAGATTCCCCAGTGTCAGTTTTTACTCAACCCAGTAGTAGATGGGCTGCCATACACAAGTGTGGAAGTTGATGTGGAGGGCTCCCTCTACTGACATTGGGTCTTAGAAGCAGTCAGGGCAGTGGAACCATGCTTTAGGACCCTACCAGGGGGGCGGACCTCATGATTTACCTCTCCTATGTGTTCTTTGGTTCCAAGTTGACTGATAGAGTTGATGTTTTAGAGAATGAAATGCAGCAGACAAAGAAGGTTTATAGTTCTTCTCTTACAAAACTCATCTTAAGAGTGAAAAAGTTAGAGAAGAAAGTCAAAACAAACAAAGCTAGGAGAAGGACTAGGATAGTTATTTCAGAGGATAAAGATGCTGAAGAGGATTCTTCCAAACAGGGGAGAAAGATCTCTAAAATTGATAAAGATCCTACAATCTCATTGGTACAACCTGAGCAAGATATGGAATATGATTTTGATGTTAGTACTGCTAAAAGATTAACTACTTCCAGTGTACCTGTTACCACTGCGAGTGCTTCTATTAGTATTGCTAGTGCTTCTATTAGTACTGCTAGTGCGACTCCTGAAGTTAGTATTGCTGCTGCAAATTTAGTGTACATCAGAAGGAGTGCAGAAAAGAGAAAAGATAAAGGAAAAGATATTATGAAAGAAGATGAATCTGTTTAGAAGAAGATAAAGAAGCAACTAGAGCAAGAAAGACTTGGGCATGAAGAAGCTATTAGATTGCAAGAATAGATTAATGAAGAAGAAAACCAAAGGATTGTTACGGATGCAGAAATAGCTAAACAGTTATAAGAAGAATTTGATATAGCAAGACAAGAACAAGAAGTTGTAGCTGAAGCTGATCAAGTCCATGATATTGATTAGAGTGATCGTGTTGTGCTAAGATATCATGCACTTCAAAATAGACCTTTCTTTGTAGCTGAAGTAAGGAAGAACATGTGCATGTATTTGAAAAATCAGGGAGGATACAAGCAGAGTCATTTTAAAGGAATGAACTATGAAGATATCCGACCTATATTTGAAAGAGTATGGAATCAAAATAATGCATTTATACCTAAGGATTCTGATATTGGAAAACAAGTGGTGAAGAGACCTAGATTTGATTTTCAACAAAAGTCTAGTTAAAATAGATCAAGAGAAGATTCTGATGAAGACAATGCCAAGAAACAAAAACTAAAGGATGATGTTGAGAAGAAAGAGCTTAAAGATAGTATGGATGTAGTTCTAAGGGATGAAATTGCTATTGATATTGAGTCTCTGGCTACTAAATAACTAATAGTTAATTGGAAGACACATGTTTTGACAGAAAATATGATGTATTATCAAATCATTAGAGCAGATGGAAGTTCTAAAAATTACAAAATATTCAATGAAATACTTGATGTGATGGATCTACGCAGACTGGTACAAGAAAGGTGTGATACAACAAGTCCGGAAGGATATGACTTGTTACTTTGAGGAGATTTGAAGATCATATTTGAACCTAATGAAGAAGATGAAATACGGAAGAATCAACAGGACTACAACTTGATAAGCTGGAGATTATTTGACTCATTTAGAATTCATATGTTACTAATGCATAATGGAATTGCTATTCACTTAATGATAGAGAAGAAATATCCTCTTACTCAAGAAATGATTTCAAAGATGTTAAGTAGAAGACTAGAGGTTGATCAAGAAAGTGAAATGGCATTTGAACTTCTCAGGTTTATAAGGTCTCAACTTCAGAAGTAGAAGAATGTTTAGAAGAATCCTCTCAGAAAGGTTTAATTCAAGAAACTTGATGATTTGAAGGTAAATCACAAGTTTAAGGGAGGATTGTTAGGAATTAAACTCATTAGACTTAGTACTGTCAAGTCAAAGTGTTAGTACTGCTTAAGTCATAACTGACAGTATAAACAGTTAGTACTGCTAGAAGAATGTTAGTACTGCTAGGTATAAGTTAGTACTACTAGTACTAAACTTAACACTGCTGAAGGGATTTATACTACTGATAAAGACTGAAGATTGCATGAAGATAAAGACATGTGAAGAGGTGTAAAGACGTGTTAAAAGATATGTATTATTCATCTTGTGTATATTCTATATATTTAGAAAGATATGCATATAAGCTTAATATTTTAGAAGATTCATAGTTATCTTGTAAAGGAATCCTTGGTGTATAAAAGGAGATCCTAGGTCATGGTTTAGATATACATCAATCAGTCTTTCTTTGTAGCTTCAAGGTTGTAAACCCTAGTACTAAATAGAGTACTCGTATTATTCATCATAATAATATTGAAGCTTTTTGGTTATATTCATTGTTCATTCATTCTACTGCATTACAGTTTACTATTACATTGATATTCTTCTAAGTACTAAAGAGTAGATTCTGCATACTCTTAGTATCAACAAAGTTTCTAGCATAATTGTCTTGAATCTATTCAATACAACTAACCCTTTTACAAGGTTTGCAAGATCTAGTTGGGATCAACAGGCACAATCATTACTTTTTCTTATCTCCTTGATGAAGGGTAAGGTCACCCTATTCTCTCTTAAACTTTCCATTGCCTTGTTTAAAATTGCCTCCTCAGCGTGATGTGTCAGGCGCTCATGGAATGGTATTGGCGGTTCATACGGTGTAACGTAATGGATTATGATTGGTAAGTTACGAGAGGTTATTACCTCCTTGGTCTCTTCGACATCTTCCACCTCTTAGGTTTCTTCATCTGAGACATAAGACTTAGAAGAAAAATAATCAAGTTCCTCAAGAGAGTAATCAAAAGGTGTGTAAAGATGTAATCCTTTGTTTGTGAAAATCGCTTTGCAATGACTAATTTCTTCCCTTGTCACACGTGTTTGTACTTCTTTGGTCAATGTTCCTATTTTATCATCAAGGACCCAGATAGTATCATCATGGTGTTTCAAATTCCTTTCTGTGCTTTCTTGACACTTTTTTAACTAGTCGTCACGTTCAACTTGTTTTTTAGCTAATTCCTCCAAGTATACGCTAATGGTCTCCTCTAAACCAGATTTCCTTTCCCCAAATTATGGTTGGTTCTAACTGCGCTTGTAATACCCTGATGGACCTGTGCGATACCAAGCTCCATTTCCACCATTGTTTGGAAAATATCTTCTAAATTCACCATACTTAACTTCTTTAATTCCCTTAACTTCTTCATTGAGCGGGCATTCCTTGTCAAGATGTGGTCCTCCATAAATTCCGCAACCTACTTGGATATCTTGTACATTCTCTCAAAGTTTCTTCATGTCTCGCCCAAGACTATCCAACTTTCTTGTGATAGCAGTAATTCCATCCGAGCTACCACTCCTTCTCCTCTTGTTACCTGACCTGTCATGCCATTTTTGTGATTGTTCTGCCATAGTTTGAATTACCTCCCAAGCTCGGGTTGGTGTCATTCCAAGGATCGACCCTTAGAAATCAAGCAATTGGCAGGTTAAGGTATCCAATCCTTTATAGAAGATGTTAACTTTATGTTGGTTGTTTAGATCGTGTGTTAGACATTTGTAGAGGAGATCATTGTACCTTTCCCAAGCTTGGTACAATGTTTCATCTCCTTCTTACTTGAAGTTACGAATCTCTTCAAGCTTTTTTACGGTCTTGGATGGTGGGAAATACCTTTGGATGAAAGCTTTCTCGAGTAGATCCCAAGTGTTGATCGTTCCTGAAGGTATCATATCAATCCATCTCTTGGCAGCTAATGTGAGTATCATTGGGAATACACGTAACATTATTACGTTATGAGAAACTCATGGGATGCTAAAGAGACTAACAATGTCTAAAACTCTTTCCACATGTTCGTGAGCATCATCATTCTTGTTTCCTAAGAATGTGTCTTCACATAGCTCTCTCGTGAACTGGCTCTTGATCTCAAAGTTAACATTAGGTTTAACCACGCCCGGAGCTTGGTTCCCTTGAGTCAATGCCAAGTACTGCTTCATGGTAAGTATGTTGATGTCAACGTCACCCATATTGCTACCTGAAATTTAATACACACAAATTTAAATGCATAATTATTACAGAAATTCAAATTAAAAACAGTTTTAGCTCCTCGGCAGCGGCGCCATAAACTTGATACGTATTTTATTTTAAACTGATTACCAAGTTATAAATTTAAAACTCGTTCACCTATGGTCTATAAACGCACTAATGGAAAGAGAACCCAGTCGTGTATATATAGGATTGTTAAATCCGAGGTCGTCCTAAGAGCTAAGAGTTTAGTTTATTAATTTGAATTGTGAAAGCTGGTTTGACTTGAATAAGTAAAATAAATACAAAAATAAAATTGAAAGACTAAATTAAGGAAGAAAAGGTGCTAGCCTAGCTATGATTCTACGAAGATGATGTTTCCTAGTGCAATGTCTAATTCCCGTTTATTATGGTGGTTCTAATTTTGTCAGGTTCGAGTTGTAATCGCAACATAACCTATACTTCCTATGATCTCAATCTAGTTGTTCACAGAATTCCAGTATTTAGGTTGTTTTCATTAAAACCCCAACTATTCTAAAGACCTGCCTAAATGTCAACGATCCTACTTCTCGAAATTAAACCCTCCTAAAAGGATTTCTTGCGCTTTATAAGTGTCTAATCTAATGCATGAGGTAGAATGAGCAACCCCTACACTTGAAACTGATGCCAACCTATTTCTAGTATCCTAATAGACTACGTTTCCAATACTTAAGCCTACTCAATAACTAAGAGGATCTGTACTAGCCTTAGCACTACCAAAACGCAAGGATCTAACCACATGCAATTAGAATATCCAAACAAACAAATATTAAACTAAGGAACAAGCATCAATACAACAATGGAATCGTAACTAATACATCACTAAAGTACTTAGCCGCTCATGCTACAAAATGCAGAAGTAATAATGAAAGAAATCATGGATTAATTGAACATTATAATTCTTACAAACTGTCGATGAATGATTAATACAAATACGATTTAAAAGCAAATCCTTTCTTGGAATGATGGTGTGTGGAACTAAAAAATGCCTTCTAAAGAAGCCTTAGTCGTTACATTTGAGTATTCTTTCTAATGAATCACGAAATAGCAAAAATAGGGCTTGTATTTATAGCCCCATATCAACTACAACGTAGCCTTAAGTAAGAATCTATGCCGTAGTTCTTCTAATGGGCGTATACTTCCTTAATTTGATATAACTACGGTGTAGCCTTAACTGAGGAGCTACGCCGTAGTTGCTTTCAATGTAAAATTATTCTTAAAGCTACGGCGTAGCCCTAACAGGTCAACTACGCCGTAGTTAGTGTTACCCATAAAGATTCTAGCCTAAAACACGATCCGGAGGTCGAGGAGGATAAAAGAAATAAGTAGCCATATTATTAGATGTAGAGAGAGACATGGAAGATGTGTGTGTTTCTAGAGAGAAAGGAAACATACGCACTTATGAGATACAAATGATTATCCTCACTACTCCTTGGAAGTAAAGAGGGGGTTATATACGCCTAACTATCCTATATTGTCGTTTCTAGTCCTTGCGTATATAGTAAATAATGAACTAATGTAATTCCGTATAAGTCAACATATTTTAAGGCTAACAGTCTTCCCCCAATATGTGAACATATGAAATTGCTTACAATGTTCTTAACAAGTACAAATACAACATGAATGAAGTCTTCCAAAGCTGAAGATGTCTTCTGAGTTCTCCTGGTCTTGAAACTTGTACTCCAGCATGGATCTTCATTGTCTTTACTTGTTCTGGAACCATGGTAGTATGCATGAGTTGGATTAACTTCCCCTAATCCATGCAGCATGTCTTGAAAAGCTTTCTTTATAGACTTCTTTTTGACGAAGTTTCTGAATCAACTTCCCCCCAAACCAACATCTCTATCTTGAGCAGATTCTGAAACTTTGATGTAGCTTCAACCATCTTCTATATGTCATTGACGTGCACAACTAAATTTTGTAGAACAAGTACTACTGCTTCTTGTCATTGGGTCTTGGTGAATATTCGTTCGAGGGTACATGCGAGAAATCAGCAACAATTCTTCTCACGTATGCAGTATACTTCACAAACCATATTAAGTGAAGTAGTATACACTACTTCCCTCTGGAAGTTGACATGGTAACCAAAGTACACATTTTCCCCTCAGAAGCATCATTGTTGTGTACGCACATATAAATAAAAAGTTCTTGTCTTAAGCACAAATATTGAAATCCAAATGAACCATTACCCTCTTGACTTCACAAACCGTAGTAGGAGATGAAGCAAAAATGAAGAAAACTTGGTATAATCAAGATCTTGTATATGAATGTCGTTGAAGAACTTTGAAAATTTTGCTTAGACTGTGAAGTACCATTGTCTTGGAATAGCACAATAATATCCTGTGAGAATTGCTAATTACATCTCAACCTTTAAACTCTCTAGCTAACTTACTAACCTCGTATTCTGTCGGCTATTGTTGTGACCACATGCTCTTGGTGAAGTAAACCCGGTATAATAAAATTGAAAATGAAGTAGAATCCCCTAAATTTGTTACTTAATCTTACATTGTTGTTGATTGAAGAACGGTGCAAGATTAAATCTATAAGTACTCTATAGTCAACCAGAAAAGTATAAGAAGTACAACACCTCTTGAAGTTATCCGCATAGACATCTGCATGTGACACTGAGTACTATAATTTAAATCCTTTAAGTAATAGCTATAACCCGTGAGCACTACAATGTAACTCCTTACATCAGGAAATAACTAGATAATCCAATTCTTAATCATAGGCTGTATACGTTCAAGCAAGTCATCAATCAATAGATTGGGTTTGAAGAAAAAGGGTAGAAAGTAGAAGGAAGTCTTGATGATGAAATAAGTAGACGCCTTTATGAAACCCACTTCAATCTCAAATAAGGGATACCAAATCAACTTCGTGATCACTTGTCATCGTAATCCGAATCTTTAGCCATTTGTCATTTTAGTGAATCTTATTCGGATCGTTTTTGCATTAAGTGTTGTGTTTGTTTTTGGTGTTATGGAAGGTGTTTGAGTTTGGTTCTAGGTGATAAATCGGTTCCTTGAATAACCTTTTAGATCGGTTTGTGAAGGAATGATTAGATCGGTTTGCATTGAACATTTTAGATTGGTGCTCAACTAGATCGGTTCTGACTAGTTTGGTGCTTGACTAGATCGGTTCTGACTAGTTCGGTTTTTGACTAGATCGGTTCTGACTAGTTCGGTTCTTGAGTAGATCGGTTCTAACTAGTTCGGTTCTTAAAGGCTTGACTAGTTCGGCTCCTGACTAGTTCTAGTCTTGAAGGCTTGACTAGTTCGGCTCCTGACTAGTTCGGGTCTTGAAGGCTTGACTTGTTCGGCTCCTGACTAGTTCGGGTCTTGAAGGCATGACTAGTTTGGCTCCTGACTAGTTCGGGTGACTAGTTCAGGTGACTAGTTCGGGTGACTAGTTCAGGTGACTAGTTCAGGTGACTAGTTCGGGTGACTAGTCCGGTCTGCACTAGACGAAACCCAAAATCTTCAAATCACAAAAAGGCATGCCTTGAACGATTTTGACATAAAATTTCTTGCACAACCTTCTTATCTAAGCCTAGTAGTACCCGAAAAATGCAAACTTGATGATTTTTACGACGAAAAATTTTCAATCAAGATTTTCGAGTAGAACATCATTCGAACCATAAAAAACTCATGAAGGGTATGAAAACCCATAAATCCCTTGTACAAACAAACTAAAAACTATATAGAAGAGAAAGTTTCAAGCTTTTTGCATAAAAACCACCAACCAATATAAAAGCCATAGCTTTTAGGCTTAAAATAAGCAACGAAATGCTCAAATAAGCTTCGAACACCATTCGAAAACACAAACCAACAATACAAAATGCCCTAGGCTCTGATGCCAATTGTTATCCCGTAAGATTCTAGCTTAAACAATGATCGGGAGGTCAGGGAGGATTAAAGAAAAAGAAAGCCATATTATTGAATTGTAGAGAGAGAAAGGGAAGAGTATGTGTTTCTAAAGAGAGAAGGAGAAACACACACTTAAGAGATGCTACATATTGAATCCTCACCCCTCCATGTAAGTATGGATGGGGTATTTATAGGTCAAGACAAGGGAAACTATTCCAACTTAACAATTCTAGTCCTTGCGAGTCTTGCCTAATGATAACTAATGTAATTCCGGATAAGTCAACATATTTTAAGGCTAACATGGATTCCCCCTCCATTGAATATTTTATGGTAAGGGTCACATGATGCCTATAGTGTGTAACCTTTTTCATGTTCTTGGTGAACAGGTTCACACCAATGGGTTTTACTATCAGCTCTATAGCTTAGTTCATCCTGTGATGTTGGTTGCTTGTTAAGGTGTTTACTAACAGCCGTAGTAAATTACACTCTTGTTCCTTCATTTTGTTTTTTACCCTGTCTTCCTTAATCCTAAGCGAGACTTCTCTAGTGGAAACATTAATTTTTGCATGAATGTTTGCTAAAAAAGGTCGACCAAGAATGATAGTTTTTTTGTTTAATCCCTTTGTATCAATGATTACAAAGTCGGAGGTGAAATAAAACTTATCAATCTTTTCCATGACATTTTCTATTATCCCCTGGGAGACATACCTAGTTTTATGAGCCATTTCTACTATTATGTTAGCATTTTTTGGGTCAATAAGACTTAATTCTTCCAAAATAGATTCAGACATAATATTAACAATGGCTCCTAAGTCTGCTATTGCATTTATGTGAAATATATCAACTGAACAAGGGATAATGAGACTTCTTGGGTTTGGTTTCTCAGGTAGGCTTGATATTCTTTCAATTTGGCTGGTTTCTTTCTAATGCGCATCATTTTTTAGTGTGTGAACCATCTTGCACTCACTTACTTCATGTTCTTGTCTTCTAATTTGATCGATCTGAGCTTCCCAATTTCTTAGGGCATCATCCCTGGCTTGCCTCCTAAGGTTTAAATGACTATTGTCCATTGTTTGTTGAATTTTATAGCATTTCTCTAACTCCGCTTCAAACCAATCACCTAGGCCCTGATCGCCCTGTTCTTCATTTTCCCTAGTGTATTTGCTCAGGGCTTTAGTGATTTTGGGGTGAATAGGGGATTATGATGCCTGAAAGTAAGGATTGGTTTTTGTATCTAATGGTGGATCAAGGCTTTTATGACGGGGACTTAAATGGTCCCTATATTCGGTAAGGACATTGGCTTTGGCCGAGTGTGGTTGATATTCATCATAATCCTGGGTTTTTATTGTTTCTTCATATTCGAGGTATTCTGTGATGGTCATATCATCAACCTTAATACCTACACTATGTGCATGGTTTTGTGTAAGTTCAAGATACTGCTCAATGGTGAGATCTTCAATGTCAACCCCATCCATGATGTTTCCTAGAGAAGAAATCAAGGTGAGAAAAGACATATTTGCAAAAATTCAAATTACTACTAATTTTTAGCTCCCCGACAGCGGTCCTAAAAACTTGAAGCGTATTTTATTTTAAAATATATTTTTACCAAGTTTTAAATTTATAAAACTCGACCTACCTAACAACGCACTAACGGGCAGAGAACCCGATCGTAGGTAGTACAGAATAGTAAATCCGAGGTCGTCCCAAGAGATAGGTTGTAATTAGTTTTAATTTGAAATGTCACGTTTATAAAATAGTTTTTAAGTTGATTTGAAATAAATAACAGTAAAATAAATAACTAGAAATGAAAATAGTTGGAGATATAAAGAGAGAAAACATGCTAACCTAGTTACTTCATTACTATTGTTATGAAAACGCCTTCATATGC
>BQNB010126227.1:0-13727 GCA_026074375.1 Tanacetum coccineum
TTATCTTGTGCTATTGATCTATGAAGTAACATTCCCCAACCCATATTCCGCTGCGACCCATTTTGGGGGTGTTACAATATTGTTGTCAAGTTACCAAGTGTGAGTAGTGGATACGATGCGATTTGGGTGTAGTCAATGGACTGACTAAGTCACCCTCCATTTCTAGCTATGCTTAGGACAAGTATGGTAGATTTTAGAGGTAATTAAAGTAGGCAAAACTTTGGTTTTGCTAAAGAAGTATTAGAAATTAATGTTCATTAAGTTAAGATTCGATTGGACTCGAAGGGAGGTCTTTAGGACTTCAGGTAAACTGAGTATCCACACTTGTTCGTTGAGTAAGGAATAATTGGGAGTCTTAGTTGAAGTTGGGTACGTAAGGTTTCTTGTAGACCTTAGTATGCCCTTAGATGTGTTTGTGATTTTGGTTAAAGTTATTTTATGAATAAACTCGAAGTCGGGCCAATTCTTTAAAAATGTTGGGCTTTGTAACAACTTATAACTTGGTTTCAAGACAGTTCTTGTTTGATGAGTTGCGAGACAGGGTTGTAAATGACGTTGTTACACAACTTAAGGATTTTAACGAGTTTCCTTGATGACGGGCGAGGTTCAGGTAGTCATATTTTTCTTTTCGTTTTGTGTTATTGTGTTGCTAATTGCACCCTTATGAGGGTAAGCAAAGTCATTAGCAGTTGGAGTCAGATTGTAGAAGTTGGATGAGATTAAGGTTGACAAGACTCTTTGTTTTTTTAAGGAACCGTTGATGTTGTGGACCGAGAGGTCATGAGTAAAAACATAGTATGATAGCATTAGTGAAAGTTCGTTGGGATTCGAAGCGCGGTCCTGAGCTTACTTGGGAACGCAAGGATCAAATGAGGTCTAAGTGTCCTTCGTTGTTTGTCGATAGTGCTAATGCCTCGAGTAGTTAAATATCGGGATGAGATTTTCTCAAGGTGGGGATACTGTGACAACCATGACTTGAGCAGGTTGGTCAAACCGTTAGTTATATGTCTGTTGCAATGTACGGTTTATGTGATTTTATGAGTTTATGTGTGTTCATATGTGTTTAGGAGGTATTGGTAATCAATTTATTGAGAGTGATCATCTCAATGAGATTGGATTGATGATGAAATTTGTTGAGTTCATTTTCTTCACTTTTGACGTTCACTTTTGGTGCACCGAAATGATTATTTATGATTTGAGAATTTCCATGTTAATGTGTAAGTATTATTACGTATACGTATTTTTGTGTTAGTAATTTAAGATAAGTTTAGGTTTTGAGGGTTAAGTTAAGAGAAATGAGTTATTTGATGGAGAAACTTCATTTTAATCACTTATAGTGATAATGGAATTGATTGGGTATTTTGAGAGAATTGTTTTAGTTAATATGTGGATGCCTAGGTGATGAATTAAAATGAGAAGCGTGTCATTTGTGAAAGAAATGAGTTTTTAAAATAAGAGAGTTTTTGGTAAACTTTCCATATATAGAAAGTGAATTTGGAAATGAAAAGTTATTTTTAGAAAGTAGTTTTCAAGCAAAATGGTTTAACAAATTATCTTAGGTTTTTATAAAACTTAAGGTATAAAGATAATTAATTAATTAATAAAAGAAAAGAAAAAAATATATTTTTTTAAGGCATGAATAGTAATCCGAATTTTAGTAAATAAAAGAAAAAAAAAGAAAAAAAAAGAATTTGAGTTGGATACAAACTTTAATAAGAAATTATCTAATAAGTATTTGGAGGCTATAAATACAAAACAAAACCCAAACCCCTACCCCCATACCAGTCGACCGAATTCAAGAGGAGAAAAGAAGAGAAAAAATTTAGGGTTCTTTTTCAAGGTAAATTTTCTAATTCATGTTCAATTCTAGTTATAATTTTTCAATTCAAGTAATCCAACATGATGGATTAGGGTTATAAATTAGGAGTTATAAATTAGGATTTATAAATTATGGTTCTTAGGTTTCTGGAAGTTTATGATGTATAGGTCATGTTTGATCATTAGTTTAATTGTTTACATGATTGGGATCATGCGTTAGGGTTTAGATCGCCCGAATTAGTTGTCTAATTTACTGCAGAATTTTAGGCAGTTTTGTAACGAGCATAACTCAATCATAAAAGATCAAATAAATAATTTACAACATACTGGAGATAACCTGAGAGAGTCTACTTTCCAGAAAAGTAGGCCTCATAAGTTTTTATGGTCGGGAAGTGAGTCAAATGGTCATTACAAAATCAGTGTGTAAAACAGTGACGAATTTCAGTTTTGATTTTTATTTTTCTAAAAATACTTAGACATTGAGTTAGAGGCTCTAAATCACGTGAAAGTTAGTTCATATGTTGTGTGAGTCCCCTGAATTTTTTCTAAGGTCATAGTGAGGTCTAAGTTGGTTAACCAATGTCATACTTTTGAAAGGTCAGATTCTGGACGAATTCTAACACATTGGATTAAGGAATTTCTTAAGGGTATTTGTAAAAGGGTAATGACTTTTGGAGAGCTAGGAGAGGTTCATAAGACATGTAAGTAGCATGATGAATTTTGGTTTGAATTATATAAGTATTTAAGTGGTATGTTTAGGACGCGTAAGAGATTATAAAATTATGCTCTAATCCAGAAAATTTAAAGTGTAGTATTGAAGTATAAATGGCATATATAAGAGTTGGAAAAGGGTGAAATCAAGTATAAAACTATGGTAGATAGCTTAGATATCCATCATAGTTGAGGTTACATCATATTGGGTTGAATGCCTAATTGATGGTAGCTTATAATGTGTTTAATTGTTTAGATTGTTCGTGAAATTTTGCGAAGTTTTGTTGGATCCTTTTTGGAAGCAAAGCATCAGGTGAGTTTCATAGTCCCACTTTTAATGTTTTTACATTGGGATGGAAATGATGCAAAGATGTTTTGAATGTGTTTAATAGCTGCGATTATTTGGTTTTACTTGGGGCATGAACGTTTATGTGGTTATTATATGTGGTATGCTTAATGTTGTTATGATTTCTGTGTGATTCCGGTTAGAGGGTAGTGCTTCTACCTATTCCAAATCTAATTGGAGGATTGAAATAAGATCCCTTTTCTGTGTGATTCCGGTTGGAGGGTAGTGACTCTACTCATTCCAAATCTAACTGGAGGGTTGAAGTAATACTCCATTCTGTGTGGTTCCGATCGGAGGGTAATGGATTACCCCAGGTTTGTTATGTGGATCGTGGGCACGTTCCATCCCGTTATGATTGATTGTGAATCGTTTCATAGCCTATGTGATAACTAGCTTAAATTGTTCTGCCATAATATGTTATGATAATCGTAGCAAAATTATTTTAATTAAAGGTTTATTTGGTGTCCTAAACCTATGACTCTCACCAACCGTTGTGTTGACGTTTTTAAGCATCATTTTCAGGTCAGCTTAATGGTGCTAAGTTAGAGCGAGGTGGCTAGAAGAGACCGTAGGATGCTTGGAGTTTATTTATGTTTTTTGTTTGGATTAATGCGTTAGCATGAATTGTTTGGATTATGTTCTGTATGTCATTTATTGACGAGACCTCTTTCTCATTAATAAAGACACCATTAGGTTTTGGGTATTGTTATGACACTTTGTGTCTTTGCTTTACTTTAGTTTTCATTTTAGTATTCTCTATATAGACACTATGTGTCGTGATGATATCCATTCTTGTTTACGCCTCGCGTTTCTGCCTTGGCGGGTTGTGACACTTATGGGGTTCAGTGAACTTATTTCCACAACCCACTGCAACCCATCACCATCTTCTTTGGTTCATGGACTTCATTCACTGAGTTCCGCCTTAGTGAGTGACGAAAGACTCATATTGAGAACTTGAAGGTAACTTACTGAATGACTATTCATTCAATGACCTCAATATTGTTTAAGGTTATCTAACATTTAGGATATTTTCTATTTAAATCCTAAGGTAAAGGTCATTAGTGTTAGGAATAAGAAAAGTGTTTATTATTAATGTGAATTGGTCTTTGTATAGTTTATAGCTTTATTAGTAATTATAATGTAATAAAGTCTATCTTGGTCAAAGTTAAGTAAAGTTGACCAAGGTTTGACTAGAGTTAGGAAAATAGAATAGGATTAGCCATAAGTATAAATACCCATCTGGGAGGGGTATTTATACAAGACTTTACATTTTGTTTCCACTTCTCTCTCCCAATTCTATTTTCCCTTTTGGAATGAAAACATGGAAAATGATGAAAAATACTCTCTAGCTCATCTCCTCTATTCTAACACTTTCGTATGATTACTACTATGCAAACATGAAATATAACAAGTGGTATCTATCGCCGGGAGAGATCTAGCGTCTATTTCATGAATCAAATCGAGCTTAACCATGAGATTTTTTGATCAAGAGGCTTTCATATCGATGAACAATAGGTTCCGTAAGGATGATACGTGATTAGATTTATGATTTGATGAGTTTTTGATCTTAACACGTAGAATAATAGCTTTCATAATCAACAAATTGTAAGTTCAATATCTAGTTTACGAAAAATACGTGTTTTATATTGAAATTTGATCAAAAAATATGGATTTGATAGCTTTCGTAAACTAGGGATAAGTTTCAATAACTGTTTTTAGGCGGGAAAATTATTTTCGTAAGACATTTTTGAGCTTTCGTATTGTAGATAAGGTTTCGTAACTGCCATACGTAAGTGATTTTTTAGATTTTGTAACACTAAAATAGCTTTCGTAACATAGAAATTTATCAATTTGAAAAGATAGCATTGGTATTATCACTCTAAAATGCATAAAATTAGATTGATAGGTTTTTATTAGGTTTCGTAGCTAAGATTTTACGAAAGTAAGAGGTTTCTTGGATTTTACGAAAGTAGAGGCAATTTGGAATTTACGAAAGGTGGTTTTGTAAATTGGTTCTTTCGGTAACCGTTTAGTTTCGTATATAGTGGAAGCTTTCGTATAATTGTAGTTTCATAACTAGAGGTTTCGTATCAAAAGATTGGTTTTGGTTTCGAACTTCAAGCTTTTGTATCAAATGTTTGCTTGTTAAAGGTTTCGTAACTGAAGGTTTCATAACTGAAGGTTTCGTAACTGAAGGTTTCGTATTATAGTTTGAGGTTTCATAAGATTTGGTTTCGTAAACAAGAGGTTTTGTAACATAGCTTTCTTAACTGAAGGTTTCATAATTCATTTTTCATATTGGAAGGTTTTGTATCGCATTGGAAGAGGTTTCGTAACACACTTTTAGGGTTTCGTAAACTGTTTCAGAGGTTTCGTGACACAATTTTGGAGTTTCATAAACTGTTTCAAGAGATTTTGTAACACAGTAATTGGGTTTCGTTACACCATTTCAAAGGTTTTGTATCTCATAATTTGGGTTTCATAACACTGTTTAAGAGGTTTCATATCTTCTAATATTGGAAATTATAAAAGCTTACGTGTTACTTAGTTCTTTTGTCACAAATCAAGGTTACTTCATTGTAATACAAGACAAGGTTGTAATTGCTCGTTAACTTCATGATTACAATACTTTATCTCCAAAACGATCCAAGTTTGCATTGTAATCATTTGATACAACATGTATACTTCGAATCAATAAACTCTAGCAGACTCAGAAGCTAATGAAAGACCTCCAATGCTTGAGAAAGGGAATTGTATTCCATGTAAAAGTAGGTTCAGAAGGTTTCTGGATAATAAGATTGAAGACGGGGAGCGGATGTGGAACTTAATACAGAACAGACCTTATCAAAGGCCAATAATTCCTAATCCAGACAACGCTCAGCAATAGATACTTGAACCATCATCTAAAATGACCGAGGGTAACAAGAAGAAATACATTGCTGATGTGAGAGTCATGAATTATCTTCTTAAAGCAATACCAAATGATATATACAATTCAGTAGATGCATGTAAAAATGTTAAGGATATGTGGGAACGAATTAAAAGGTTGATGTTTGGTTCTGATGTTACTATTCATGTGAGACACTCACGTCTTATGGATGAGTTTGACAAGTTTGCAGCAAAATAAGGAGAATCGTTAGACTCCGTGTATGAAAGGTTGACAACGCTTGTAAATATTATGGATAGTAATAATGTTCGTCATATTCTAGTGTCAATCAACACCAAGTTTCTCAATTGCTTACAACCTGAGTGGAGCAAATATGTTACCATGGTTCATCACAATCAAACAAGAGATGCAGTTTCATATGATGTGTTGCATGATTCTTTAATACAATTCGAACCACATGTTCTAGCATCCAAAAAAACAAAAGCTGCCAAGAATCATGATCCATTAGCCTTTCTTGCTCATTCAAATGCTTCTTCATCACAATCTCATGCAAATTCTTCTTATTCAACACAACCATACTATGTCACACATCCTTCATCAGTTGTTGATTATGAAGATGAATATAAAAGGGAGTTACAAGGGGATTCTCAAGAAGACAAGCTTACAACTGCCATGATGTTATTAGCTCGAGCAATCACAAAGAAGCTCTCCACACCTACCAATAGGCATCTTCATACTTTATCAAACACAAGAAATCAAGCTGTGATTCTGGATGGTCGAGTTGATATACAAACCAAGAATGCAGGTTATGGTGGAAATGGTAACAGGAATGCAGGGAGACAAAACAGGAATCAAGCTTTTAATGTAGGAACTAGGAATGATCAAAGCAATCAGATTGTTCAGCATGTTCCACGAATTGAGTCTACCCCAGGAAAGGCAAATGTTTAGTGTTATAATTGCAATGACAAAGGCCACTATGCCCGTGATTGTCAGAATCTAAGAGTTCGTGATGCAAAGTATTTCAGAGAACAAATGTTGCTAGCTATGAAAGCTGAAGCCGGAAGCAACCTCAAGGACGAAGAAAATGATTTCATGCTTGACAATTCATATGGAGGAGAAACAATGGAAGAGTTAACTGCTATAGTCATGTTGATCGCTCGAATTCAACCAGCTGATTGTAATGCTAAGACTATGACATCATATTATGCAAAGGCTGTCAGTGAGGTAAATGCTTCATCCAAGGTTCATGAATAAGTGAGTCATGTGAAATGTAAAACTATTATTCACAAGTCTGATGATGATCAAATTGATTCTAATATCATATTTGATGATCCTTATGTGGAAAATAATGGTGGCACATTAGCTCATGATTCAAATGCTCATGATGAATATCATGAAATTCAAATACTGGCATATAATGTTCAAAGAGAAGCTGAAAATCAAAAACAATTAAACAATAAGCTTAAAAAGCAAAAAGAGCTGCTACAAAAAGGAGCATGAGACTTGTAAGGATCATGTCAAAACATTTGAGTCAAAAACAATTTAATGTTCAAAATATAAAGAAACATGTGAGGAGTTGGAACGTGAATTACGGGCTGATAAGGACACCATTGAGAGAATTTTGAAAGAAAAAGATAAAATTCAAAGTGATTTTTTCAAAATTGAAAATGAAAAGATAATAATTCAACATGAAACTCAATTAACTAAAAAGGCTTTTAAAGAACGAGAAAACCGGTATCTTGAAGATATTGTTGATCTCGAAAAGAAACTGAGTTCTCACGATCGAATTGTTTATAAAATGGGTCAATCGATTCAAAAAATTCACATGATTAGAAAGAAACCAAATAAAGTTTATGATCCTTTTCTTAAAGCTGGGTTGGGTTATCAGAATTCCGAACGTCTCAAGAAGGCCATTGCAGCACAACCAAAAATGTATGATGGTTAAATGCTTCATAGTGCTAAATTAAAAATTAATTCACCTGATTCAGAGGAAACTTTAGAGGATGCGGAAGAAAGTCGATTGAAAATGAGAAACAAAATGATTCAAATTAATTATGGAAAATTAAAAGCGCTTTATGAAACATTTGTTCCTCAACAAGAATTTTTTGTTGACAAACATATTTTTCAATTCCTTCTACTTCTAATAATGGTTCTGAGTCAAAAGAAGTCACATAAGATTTACCAATTCCAAAAATTCCAAAAGAAAGTAAATTGTTAAAAATGTTTGACACAATGGGTGTAGCAATTAACAGTTTACGAACACGAATGGATAAAACTCTTTTTGAAGCCAGACAACGAAGATGGATGTCTAACAGGCAAAATTCTTTAAGAGAGTTTTATAAAACTGATGTAATTCCGATGTCTGACTCTTTGTCAGAGAATTTGAAAGAACTTAAAGAAGAACTCATTGAAGTAGTACATGAAATGTTAAATATTTTTGATTCAATGGAACAGAAAGTGAAAGAAAAATCTTCAAATAAAATATTCTTCCAAATGAGATTGATCGACTGATGTGTTGTCGTGTAGGGTTATTTTTAGTTATCAAGTTTTATATTTATATTTTGCCGACTTTACCTAAAAACAACACTTTAACGGGCAATGTACCCGATCAGATTATAACAACCCGCAATTTTCATAAATGTAAATATCCATCTATTAAGTTAGATGATGTACAATCTATCAATTATATATGAACTCACCTTTTTCAGGGAAATTTTTCGCTTTATTATATTACATTACCTTGCCAATATCTCAATATGCAACATTTCTTGCATAACTAAAGTTAACGAGCTCAGGCAACCTACATATGGAAATCCTATCATCATATATGTCCAGCAAACATCATAACATGTCA
Source organism: Tanacetum coccineum (assembly GCA_026074375.1). Classification (NCBI taxonomy): domain Eukaryota; kingdom Viridiplantae; phylum Streptophyta; class Magnoliopsida; order Asterales; family Asteraceae; genus Tanacetum; species Tanacetum coccineum. Next base: position 8,617 of record BQNB010126227.1, read on the forward strand.
AGTCAATATCATAATATTATTATTACAAAGTACATTACTCATATAATGTGTCATTTGCAACATTGTATCAAAACGGGCTCTAAACCGTTATCATATATCTCTAAAACCCTAATTTCATGAAAGGTTCACATCTAAAGTAAATGCAAAAGCTACTAAGGCATATGTACAAGCAATATAACATCTCATTTGAAATATAAAATCTCTTTAAATCAAAGTACAAGTCCTTAAAAGTTCAATATACAAGTCATTAAGCATGATCTCCAAAATAGCCGTTTTACCTCTGTTTTCATTCTAATTTCTTCACCACCACTAGTGTACAAGCTACTACACTCATTATACAATATGTAAACCCTAATTATTCTATTCATAAGCTTTTATACATCTTTTTGCACTCAAAACCCTAATTCAAAACCCTAAACCCTAAAACCTAGCTAGTTTCTAAACCATGACCCGTTTCTTCATTTTTATCCATTATAAACCCAAACCAACACTCAAGTAAGTTATAATAACTTAATTTAAAACATTATCAATCACATTCCATCATCATTTCACCATATTAACAACAATGTACAAGAAATAAATCTAGAAAACCCTAATTGTAACTTTTGACCTGTTTACTCATTTTCTACCCATTTTAACCCAAACCACCCATTATTTTTTGTTAAAAAGTCAAGATATGATCCTTGTAAACACATATTATCAATCACATTACAAGCATGCTTGAAATATAAGCATGAAGAGACAAGAAAACCCTAATCGCACCCATTTGGAACCCGCAACCTAATTTCTTCATTTTTGACCTGTTTTAACTCAAACCAATTGCTAAATCCTATTGAAACTCATTATTACAGACCTAAGATCATATTCTAAATACTTTTGATCATTGTACATGAAAGGTAAGCCTAAAAACTCACAAAACCTAAACCGAACCCAAAACAGACCCGTGAGGGTTCATGGCTTATTTTAACTCATTTTCAAGTGTACCCATGTGCATGTACCTCCAAGAATACCTTCTAGATACTCTTAACCAGCTTATACAGCTGCTTAAGTCTTCCTTTGGCTAAAATTAAAGGCACATGGCCTCTCTTTTGCTAGAAACAGCCGCGGTAAGCTCCAAAGCCATCTAACACATTCAAGCTACAATCTAAACCTCCACACTTGATCTTCTAGCTGCTACACATAATATACTAGCCCATAAATGTGTCAAGATCAGATCCTAAGGCTTCCTTAACCTCCTTGGTCTCAAACTAGTATAAATAGGACCATACATGCTTTATTTCTACTCATCCCCCACTCTCTTATCTATAACCTATATAAGGTAGCAATCATTTGCTCCAATAAGTTCTAAGAAGATCTAAGACAAGAAACAAGCGAAGCTTTGAAGAAACGAAGCCCTAGAGTCGTTATTATAGGCGTACGAAGCTAAAAGTCTTGATTTCGATCCATTTTCAACCATTAAGCTCAAACCCAGGTTCTAAAGGTTCTACTTCTGCTCCTACACCCTTATGATGTTCATATGATCATACATAAACTCTTTTTAATGTTTTAGAACTCAATTCATGTTCATTTTCCATTTTGATCCAAAACCGTACACCCAAAACCCTAATTTCACGTTTTTCTTAAATCTAAAAGCTATAATAGATAAATGTTGTTATAATCTATCCTAACATTCTTAACTAATGTTAATTTATCAATTTTATTGGTTTATGAAAGAATTTGAAATAAAAACCTAAGCGTTTTTGTTTAAAAACCCTAATTTGACCCATTTCGATATCTGGCTTAACGAATCGTTAAATTAAACTTTTGTTACGTTAAAACTTCATATTTTATCTTATATTATCAAGTTATAACCTGAAAATATTATTTGGAATCTTAAATATAGCTTGCACGTAAATTTGGACCTAATCCGTAATCAGTTTTCATGCAAAAGGGTATATATCGTAATTTTCTGAAACTTATAATTAAAAGTACTAAAAATGTCATTTTATCAAAGTTATAACTATAGGGTTCTATTATGTCACTTTCCAAAGTCCAAGGTTTACTTGGTATATCTTTTAAAGTTGAAGGACCAAAGTCGTAAAAGTGCAAACTCCACGGGTATATTTTACCACTTTTCAAACTCAAGGGTCTAAAATGTAACATTTTAAAAAAGAATAAAAACACATTCAAAACATTACCAGACATAACTTTAATTAACGTTTGACGTGCTTAACATCTCCAGATATTGAATAAAATGCTTAAAATCACTCATGTTATAACTATTATATCATTCATCATCAATGTGCTTTCAAAAATCATGTCCTTCATGTCCCGGATCCATATCAACCACAATCCAAGAGGAGCTTCTATATAGGAGTTTCATCTGGTATTACTTCTGACTGAGTTGTTGGTTTACTGATTTAAAGTTCCCTAAGCTCCTCAAAACTTTTACTGAATATTTATTTCTGAATTCTATGGCCCAGAAACGGTGTTTATGATGATTTTTATATTAAAACCAACATCGATGTAAAATCTTACATATTCAATCAAACTAAGACTTGACATATATTACCCTAGGTTACCCGTGACGAAGCCGTTACTTTCATTCCATATACCTTTGCTATCAATTTCCCTATAACCGTTCAGGTGAGTTCATAGCCTCGCATTTTCATCTTTATATAAACCTGCGAGTTGAGAAACATGCATACCCATGAATGCCAATTATTAAAGTAAGCTAAATGAGTTTACTATTGCCTAAGTAACTGCTTTTGGCCTTTAAGTCCCCATAAACATTAACCAGTTAATTACTCTTCGTATAAGACGCGAATTTTGATGAATAATCAATATGGTGCTGGACGCCCCGTTGTTTACCCATTACGAGTAACCAATTTCACCACATTAGAAACATTGTCGGTATTTTTGGCAAGGTACACGCAGGGGCTATAACGTATCACCATAACCTACTAAGGCTTAGTATTTCATGGAGCTTAATGGCAATAATAAAAATGTTTTTCAATACAAGAGTATATCACCCGAAACCCAATATCGCAATTGCATTCAAATTATTAAAACTTAAAACCAATGATTTCAACACACGCCTTTGTGTTGACTTTTAGCAAGTATTATCTCAGTAACTAATGGCACGGAGGCAAGGACATGAAGATGGAAATACTTATCAATAAACGTTATAGTATATTATTTTTGGGAACTCACTTAATTGTAATAAACTCTGAAGAAATAATAATGATAATTTATTTTCAAAATGAGCTCTTTTGATTCGTTTTCTATGACTATGATTGTTGTAACCTGAAGTATATACCCCAGAATGATAGCTTCCGCTGACTAATATGTAAAAATGATGGTGTTACAGATTTGGTATTAGAGCCAACGTTATAGAGAACAAGGTTGAAACCTTAACTATAACTATTTTTCTTTTTTTCCATCGAAGAAAGTCCTCCGTGCTGCTATATCTCCTGGAATGGTATGTAAAGTTACATAACTATTATATTACTAAATAAATAACTTATGTTATTTACTGCTAGATTAACAAACAGAATGATGTCTTCCCCCAATCATCAGATTTCCAATTTGGAGGATGCCTTTTCTTCTAATTTCCCAAACTATATTCCTTCGGCTTCTCCGGATTATGTCTCGGCCTCTCTAGGGAAAACTTACTCAAGTGCTTCCAATTCATTTGGAATTGTCCCGCTAGCTTCACCGACTCTTTCTTTATTTCATGACGATCCATACATGAAAGTTTTACAAGCTTTCTATACTGAAAAATCACCAATCCCGCCTCCCGTTATCATACCTCCTAAACCTCAAGAATTCTTTCTTCCGGAAGGACTTCTTTCACCAACAAAATCATCTTCTCTTACCCCGTCCCAATCTCAAGCCTTTGAGATTGGTGAAACCTCTCGGAAGCCAACTATAGAACGACATGAGTAGCAAATTCAGGATATCCTAAACAGTCTAGATACACTCCCCATCAAGCGTATCAAACATATTGAAAAAGGCATCGAAGGTCTCAGAAAGGGTCGAATCATCATTCAACAAGATTTCGATGCTTTAGAAGCTGAACTACAGCAAGCTCGTGCTCAGATCACCAAACTCCAAAGAAAACAAATGAATAGTAACCATAAGATTTCCCTAGCCCACTTTAAAATCATTGAATTAGGAGATGTTATCAATGACATGAATGCTCGTCACCAAGCAGACATAGAGAATCTGATGGATTCCATCATCGAATTCAAGAACCGCATGGAGTGATCATCCAGTTTCTAGTTTAAATTCCAGTTTTTAGCTTTAACCTAGACACGGGATGTGTGGTATAAATAAAAACACTTGTCAAATCTTGACTATGTATAGTGCTAAGGCAAATTATTCTTAATATAAAGGCAATCTCGTTATCTACCTTGTTGTTTTTACCGCTTTATGCATCTCATCATTCACCATTCATTCATCATTCATCATTCATCCGTCATACGCATCATTATATTTGTCGTCATCTTATAACCTATATCCAAAACTTCAATATCCCCGTTGTTAAAAATGCTTAAAGTTCAAAACTAAGTATTTCTCTTTAAACATTTTAAGCATTACTCTTGTGATATCATTACGTGTTATCTTTTGTTGATAGAATGCCTCCAAAAAGAACATCAACATCGGAAACTCCAGCTATGACTCAAGCTGCCATTAGAAAGCTAGTTACTGACAGTGTCACTGCGGCTCTAGAAACTCAAGCTGCAACAATGGTAAGTGCTAGTAATCCCAACAGGAACACCAATCCTACTGGAACTCCTGTAGTAAAAACAGGAAACTACAAAGAGTTTATCAGTTGTCAACCTTTCTACTTTAATGGTACGGAAGGAGCAGTAGGCCTTATTTGTTGGTTTGAACGAACCGAATCAGTATTCTCTTGTAGCAGATGTGCTGAAGAAAACAAAGTAACATTTGCTACTGGTACTTTAACTGATGATGCCTTGTCCTGGTGGAATAAATATGCCCAGCCTATGGGAATAGAGAAAGCTAATCAAATCACCTGGACTGAGTCAAAAAGGCTTCTGACGAACAAGTATTGTCCCTGGACTGAGATCAAAAAGATGGAAGAAGAACTTTACAATCTGATTGTA
>BQNB010126228.1:0-16640 GCA_026074375.1 Tanacetum coccineum
TCCTAAGACACCAACGGAGATCCGCTAGTTTTTAGGTCTTGCTGGGTACTATCGAATGTTCATCGAGTGAAAAGGAAGAGAACGCGTTTCAGTTAATAAAGCAGAAGTTGTGCAGTGCGCCAATTCTGGGTTTACCTAAAGGAAGCGAAGGATTTGTGGTCTATTGTGATGCTTCAGACAAAGGCTTAGGCGCTATGTTAATGCAGAGATAGAAGGTGATTGCCTATGCTTCTGGACAGTTAAAAGTTCATGAGAAGAACTACACCACTCATGATCTAGAACTTAGATCGGTAGTGTTTGCTCTAAAGATATGAAGACACTATCTATATGGAACTAGATGCACCGTGTTCACCGACCATAAAAGCCTACAACACATTCTCGATCAAAAGGAGCTTAACATGAGGCAACGCCGTTGGCTAGAATTGCTAAGTGACTACGATTGTGACATTCGTTATCATCCATGGATGGAAAATGTAGTGGCTGATGCATTGAGCCGTAAGGAATGGATTGAGCCACTACGGGTTCGAGCCTTAGTTATGACTATTAGGTTGGATCTTCCCAAACGAATTTTAGAAGCTCAAATCGAAGCCTAGAAGCCAAAGAATCTTGTGAATGAAGATGTAGGTGGTATGATCAGAAAGGACATACCCAAGGAAAGGTTGGAACCACGCGCTGATGGAACTTTATGTTTACACGGCAGAAGTTGGTTACCTTGCTATGGAGACTTAAGATTCGTGATTATGCACGAATCCCACAAGTCGAATTACTCTATCCATCTAGGTTCCGAAAAAATGTACCAAGATGTGAAGAAACTATATTGGTGGCCCAACATGAAGGCTGACATCGCCACATATGTTAGCAAATGCTTAACATGTGCGAGGGTCAAGGCCGAACACCAAAGGCCATCAGGACTGTTAGTAATACCCGAGTGGAAGTGGGATAATATCACAATGGATTTTTATCACCAAGCTTCCTAGGTCGTCACAAGGTTTTGACACCATCTGGGTGATTGTGGACAGACTTACGAAATCTGCTAAAATCCTGCTCACTATTTCTTGCCAATAAGGAAATGATCTACTTGGAACAAGTTGGCAAGGTTGTACCTAAACAGGGTAGTAGCAAGACACGGGATCCTTGCCTCAATTATCTATGATCGTGATGGGAGATTCACATCAAATTTCTAGAAATCATTTCAGAAAGCTTTGGGTACAGATGTAAGTATGAGCACTGCATATCATCCAGAAACCGACGGCCAGAGCGAGAGAACTATCCAAACTCTCGAGGACATGCTACGTGCTTGCGTGATCGATTTTGGTAAAGGGTGGGTTAAACATTTGCCCTTGGCCGAGTTTTCATTCAACAATAGTAATCACGCTAGCATAAAGGCCGCACCTTATGAGGTGATGTATGGTCGAAAATGTCAATCACCGATGTGCTGTGCAGAAGTTGGAGAAGCCTAACTGACTGGCCCAAAGTTAATCCAAGAAACAACGGAAAAGATCGTCCTGATCAAGCAAAGGATGCAAGTTGCACAAGATCGACAAAAGAGCTACGCGGATCAGAAGTGAAAGCCGATGGAGTTTGAAGTTGGGGATAGGGTTATGCTCAAGGTCTCACCTTGGAAAGGGGTTGTATAATTCGCGATTCGGTAAGCGGGGCAAGCTGAATCCAAGATACGTCGGACCATTTAAGGTGTTAGCGAAGGTTGGGAAGGTTGCCTACAAACTGGAACTTCCCCAAGAGTTAAGCAGAGTTCATCATACTTTCCATGTGTCTAACCTAAAGAAATGTTACGCCGATGAACCATTAGTCATGCCATTAGAGGGAATTCACGTTGACGATAAGCTCTAGTTTGTGGAAGAGCCCGTTGAAATCATGGAACGGGAGATCAAACGATTGAAGCGAAGCCAGATACCATTCGTTATGGTTCGCTGGAACTCGAGGAGAGGTCCTGAGTTCACCTGGGAACGTGAAGATTCGTTCAAATAGAAATATCCACAACTTTTCTCAAACCGGGCTTCGTTATCCACTACAAGGTCTTAAGCTTTGAGGGCAAAGCTCTTTTAACGGGTGGAGACTGTAACATTTCTTAATTTTAGGTCATTATACGACTCCTATTATTCGTCACTGTTTATTTTGGTCCAATACGCGTTTACTTTTAAATTAACTTTAAGATAAATCGCGTAGACTAGAAATAATCATTTAGTGTAAACGGTCATCAAATAAATCAAGGTTTACGTTGAGCAAGTGTCAAGTAATTATTAGGAAGATAATTATTGAATTTGCTCATTTTCTATTTTTTTATTGGTCACGTAAATGGCTTACGTTTCGCAATAAAATGCATTTAGACACACCACGGAAATACCTAGACTTACCTAGACTCAAACCAATACCCATTTTAAATGCCTAAACACAAAATTTAATCAAATCTTGTGTTAATAACACATGAATGCCGAGTGTGGGCAAGTAAACCCACATAAAAATCGTCCTAGGTGATTTACTAGCTACCAAAGATCCCTTAATGATCCTTAAGAGTACAAGTACCTCACCTAGCTAATTAATGCAAGTCCTAATGGTCTCCTAATGACTAATTATCCAATGGTTAATAACCAATTTTTGCCTTTGACCCCTCTTAGCCGCGGTTATCCATGCAAGAGCACACAAATCCTTAAGATTTGTAGAATCAAGCAAATCTTGTACATCAACTAACTAATTAAAACATGTACTTAGGTGGTTTAGCCTAAAACCATGGGTTATCAACTAGAACCCCCCTAAAACTACTATATTGGCTCGTGTTCTAGTCAAGAGGGAACCAAGAGAGTTAACTAGCCTCATTTCCTATAAATAAGACTCACTAGTTCACAAAAGACATTTCCAAACTCTTAATACTCTCTCCAAGATAAACTTCTCTCAATTACACCTTGTTTCATTCGGCATTGATCCAAGCCGAACCTTATTCGAACCACATTCGTTCTAAGAACACAAAGAAGCCTTAAAGATCGAGCATAAGGTTTTAAAAAGGGAAACACGAGCTAAGGGATTCGGGTTATAAGCTTTAAGCTTGGATTATATACGCGTTGGGGTGTAAACGTTTGGGTTTACTTCACTATTCACGTTCGCGACCTTAGGACCCTTTGTAAGTCATAACTAAGCCTCATATGTCATGTTCATTTCGTTATAAGTCTTGTCTAAGTACATAAGTCATGAAATTTCCATTTGGGACATATGCGTGTGCATGAACATGCATGGTTTGACCCATGCATGGTTCACGCACCTAAGATTAACGAATAAAGTCTTGTGTGGTGTGTACGTGATCTAAAACATGGTTAATATACGGGGATAGGGCTTAACATGCATCTAAATTACTAGAACGAGTTCGTTTATGATCATTGGTTTCGTTTGTGAGGAATGCAAGAAAACAACACGCTAACTTCTCATGTAAAACCGATAACTTGGCTTAGGAACGCATTTAATGACTTGTTGAACGAGTGCATGTATTAAATAACAATGTGATAAACGTTAACTTGTGCTAGATTAATATGTCGAAACCCTAAAAAATCAAACTAGTAGCTCAAGGTCACTATTCAGGTCACTTTGGCTTGGCAGCCCACCGTGGGAACCCAACAGGCCCAACAAGCCTTGTATAATAAGCCTACAGCTTATGAATAAGCTATATAAGCTTAGTGGTTGACTAGGAGGGCTTATTTGAGTCACTTAGGCCTTGCATTGCCTTTTTGGAAACAAACCAAACCCTTAATGGACTCACAAGCCCATTACGAGCCATAAGCACCCAACAAGCTCTAAACAGCTTAATGGTAACCTTATATAAGCATAATGGACTTAATGGACCCAAATATAGTTAAAGGATTTTCTAATTCTACGGGAAAAAGCAATTAAAAGGCAATCTAAACTAAAAACGAATGCAATTACGAAATTAAAAACGAAAACGGGAACGTAAAAACGCGACTTAAAACCTAAAATATCAAAATTTAATCCTAAAGTGATTTTTTTAACTTTTATAAATCCTAAGTGACTAAAATGCAAGAACTAAGAAAACTAAACCTAAAACGTAAGTAATTTAAGCTTAAAAACACTTAAAACGTAAACGGGATTCAATCCCGTTCTTTAAAAATCAAATTCTAAAATTTTAACCCTACAAGAGCAAATCTACTTTTTTACACTCCTATTTGATAAAAGATAATTTTCTAAAAAAGAATTATAATTTTTTGACTTTTTAATAATTTTTTATGAATTAAAACGTATATATCTAAATTAATTATAAAAAATACTAAACGAAATTGGAAAAATCTGAAAAAATGCAAGAAAATACTTTAAGCTATGAAGAACCTAGAAAAAATACAAACTTGGACAAACAGCTTATAAATAAGCCGTAAGTAAGCCCAAAAGGGCTGAAAAGCTTAAGGGCCAAAAAGCCTTAAATACAAACCACTTGGGACTTATAACGAAAAAGTCCCAATGGCGCAGTGGTGTTGGGTGTGTGTGTTAAGACATTTGGTTGAGAGGGTAGAGGTCAGGGGTTCGAGCCTGCTCACGCTCCTTGGCTTCCCCGTTCCCAAATTTTTGAAAAAAGTTTTATAACTAAAAAATTAGCAAATTTAAAAAAGGCAACTTTTTTATAAACTTAAAAATAAGCCGGAAAAGCTAAAAGAAAAAGGCAGACAGATAACTTATTTATACAATAAGACTTAAAGGGCTAACAACTAGGCTTATTTAGAACACAATAAGCAAATGTAAATGCAAATAAGCAAACACAGATATCTAGACAAACCTAATAAGCATATATGAGCAAGAATAAGCCAAGAATATCAAGCAGAAAAGCTTAAATAAGCTAATAAGCAATAAGGCCAAGCTACTTAGCCAAACAGCCCTAGGGACACTTTTCCAGCTTATTTTTAAGCTAGTTAAGGGATCCTTATGGCTTAGCAGCTTGTATGCCCTTAAAGCTTATCCAATAAGCTTCAATAATCAACAAAGAAAAAAGAGTTTGAAATACATATAAGCTATTAAAAGGGCTTAAGAAAGAGGCTGATCACACAGATTTCATACTTTTTTGGTTTTCTTAAAAAGACTAATGGCAATAAGCAGGCCTAAAAATAAGCTAGTGACAGTTTTTTAAAAAGTGAAACAAGTTAAAACAGATGAACTATGAACTAAAAACTACTTGTACACCAATTTTTAAATTCTAAAACTTATTTTTACTATCTGCAAAATGGATTTGAAAAAGGCTTTTTAAACGTTACAACTACTTATGACAAAAAACAAAAAAAAAAAAATAAAAAAAAAAAAATGATCTGGACAAAAACTCAAATGCCAATAACAATTATCAAAAACCTATCACACTGAATTCAACACCTAAAATAACACTTAAGAAAGACTTAAAAGCTTGTCAAAAAGGGCTTAATCAAATAAGCACCTTAAAACTGTTTTGAGACCACAGTTTTGAACATGTAATAGATTAAACCATAAAACTCTTATATAAACTTTAAAACTTTTTGAAAACTGATTAATATGACTAAATTTTGCTTGTTGAAGTTGACAGAATGACCCAAATGGCTTTTTAACCACTTTGAACCATTTTAAGGGCTTAACCCAAACACCCCTTTAATAATCAAAAGTCAATTTTTAAAGAGATTTGCAAAGATTTAAGCTAAGGATTTTAAAGACAGAAGGCGAGTAATCAATATAAAGCAATAATAAGCAAAAGGTGCTCAAAAATAAGCACTCAAATAAGCAACAAAGAATTAAGCAGATTAAGCAAATTAAGACAGTTTCAAATAAAAACTAAAAACAAAGAACATGTAACATTAAACATGAGACCAAGTAAGCATAAACAAACATAAAATAACACAAATAATCAGTAAGGAACAGTAATAAGGCAAATGAACATATGAAGCAAAAATGAAAAAATAAGAAAATAGAACTCACAAGTGTGCACAGCTTTTGGCAAGGGAATAAGCTCTCAAAATAGCTTATACCAACCTATATGCTTCCCAAGAAGCTCTAAACCAAGGCCATCCACTATTTACCTTGCCCCATGTGTTGAGTGACAGATTTTTTTGTGATTTTTAATTTTTTTTAACACAGAGATTAAACAAGCTTTTAAATGAACTTTGAATGAATCAACAGCTTATAATAGAGATTAATGACTGAATTTAAAAGACAATAGAAGATAAATGACAATATTTAAAGGAAAGCTTAAAATTTCATTTACTTGAAAAAAATGCAATGCTTGAATTTTAAATGACAGTAATTTAAAAATGTAGTAAAGTAAATGGTCTAATTAGTTCTAAAACAAGACTAAGGACAAAGAACATAAGCTACATTGACTTCTACTTATACTACGAATTCTAAATCTTGGCTCTTCATGTTGTGCTTCTTGTGTTTCTTTTGTGAGAGTCTTCAAGCCTTCATCACTGCCATTCATTTTTCTTGTTCCCGCAATAATAGCATCACAACCTCGTTTTTCTTATCTCATTTTCATGTCCAATTTGCATAGTTTAGGATTGCCAAGGTGGCAAGTGGGGTTTTGTGAGGTGGGGTGAGCTGGTGAGGGTGATGGGTTTGGAGTTGGGTGAAGTGATTTGTCTGTTTATGGCCGAGACAAAAGACACACAAAGCGTGTGTTGAAGATATACAGTGACCCTTTGGCGCCAAAACTTTGTTTTAAGTATACTGGGTAAAAGTTTAGGGAAATGGCAAGAAAAGCCCCTCAACTTGTATTGTTCTTTTGCATCTTCAATCCTTGTGGTGTAGAAGTGTTATGTGAGTTGGCAGAAACATCCCTTCAATGTGTATGATGCTATTGCATGGAAGGTCCTTGTGACTAGATAACAGACTTAACAGCCATATGATTGGGCTGTTAAGTCTTAAAGGGTTTTGGGCTTGTTGTTTGTATTTGGGCCGAGTATGTATAAAAGGGATATTGGGCCCATATCTTAGCAAGTCTTCATGTAATGTCTTAATGGGCTGACCCGACCCATTAGATGGGTACGGGTGAGCCCATTTAATATTTCTTCATTTTCGGCTCCGCTTGTGACTTTGACTTTTTGACTTGGCTTTTTCCGCTCTTTCCGTTCCGTGCTCGGTTTTGTCCGTTTTGGCTTGATTTTTCGTCCTTTTGTCGGATATCCGTTTCCTGCACAATATAAATGAAAACATACAAATACAATGTATTTTTGGTACGTTTTTGGTCATTTAAGTCCGGTTTTAATGGAAAATGGTATGTGTAATTAAGCACATACCAAAATCCCCCATACTAAACTATTGTCGTGTCCTCACGCAATGCTATAAGTAAACACTTAGGAAAACCAAGAATCTCAATCCCCCTCGACTAATTACCTCGAAAAGTAGCTAAGTGTTCATCGAGGGGAATTAAAGAATCAAAAGCTTTGAAAAGCCCCGTTTTTACCATTTTTAAATATATACACTTATTCCTACACATATTTTTGTATTTTTCCTTTTTCTCATTTTTTTGTACTTTTCTTTTTAAGCAACTAACTAACATATTTGACTTTCGTTATTTTTATAACTTTTAGGGATCATAGAACAAGAAACATTTCAATCCTAAAATGCCCCAAAAAGGATAAATTCATCGTTCCCGACTTTTCACTTATTCCAAACCAAGCTTAAAACGAAATCACCATTAAATATAAGTTAAGATGCTAACACTACTCATATTTGTAACTTGTGAACTTTTCACTCCCGACAATTATTATATATTAGGTGAATGTGCTTATTTCGAATTTCAACCATGGATCAACGTTTTGCAAAATTTCTATGCTTCACGTTCCACCCGAGAATAATGAGTTTGAAGGCGAGATCATCCCATGTAGCGACTTTCGTCTCGGCACATCCCAACCTTGCGGCTAAGTGACCAGGCTTTTGACACCCCACAAAGACTAGTATCGGGACTCACGGACCTTTGGTTTCAAAAACTCTTAGGTTTCCCGTTTATACATAGCTTATTTAGAAAAACACAACTTAAAATGAAATAGTCTTAGTTCAAAAGCATATTTAAATTTAAGAAAAATAGATTTATTAATTCACATATATTACACTTAACATTAACATAACTATGATAACAAAGTAAATCCTCGATCCTTTTTGAAGGCTGCAACATCGGTTTGTGAGCCGCAATGATGCAGCAACTTTATCGGCCTCCGAGTTATTATTCTTACTATGGGCTTTCTTTAGAAGGCTGCAACATCGGTTGTGAGCCGGCAAGATGCAACAAACTTTTATCAGCCCACAGTTAATAATTATTACTCATCATTTTTTAAATTTTTTACACTATATATAGAGAAAACTATCCATTTTAGAAAATTTTAAGTATAAATTGAACCTAAGACAAAATGTTATTGACATTTTTCAAAAATTGTTGATTTAAGTTTAATTTTCGGAGAGAGCACGTATTATTAGTCCGGTTAGAAGCTTATGGGAGAAAAAGCCACAAACTACACTTATGAGCTCTTAAGATTTCTAGATAATCCTTATTTAGCATCTAACTCATACTTAACTCTATCATTTTTCGTTCTTCGCAAATTTCCACGAATGCTTAGTCTAAAAGTTAAGGAACAAGCTAAATCTCAACACGCTCGATCGAGTCAAAATTTATTCTTATTCTACCCAGCAGGAAAGTCAAAATTGTGACAAAACACTTATTTTGTTTTTGAAATTTTTTATTTTTTTTATTTTTTTTGGTCTTTTGGTGGTAAAAACGGGATTACGCGAAAACAACGGCTGCAGGCACAATCAAATCGATAGATCCCCCCATACTAGAACTAAACATTGTCCTCAATGTTTTAAGAAGGGTATCTACGTAAATCCTAAGCCGTTTATTAAGTATGCTCAAAGATAAACGTTAGTCGATAAGATTAGGATATTGGATTCCCAAAATGAAGCTGAGGATTTGAAGCTCGAGTGATCGAAGGACAAAACCGCGAGCACGAGAGGCTTCAAAATCCGGGCAATCCTGGACATACACAACAAAAACACAAAACACGAGAAAGGAAGAGGCGAGCCTCTTCACATAAAAAACACTTATTCATTACTACTACTAATATAATATTAGGATAAGCATGGGTTGCCACCCACGAAGCGCTTGTTTTTGTTAACCGAGTCTTGAGCCTGACTCGACCCCGAATTCATTGGTCCATGGGGGAGCAAGTGGAAGATAAAATCTCCATCGAACTTTCATTCAAGTTGTTTGGATAAACATTGAATTTCATGAAAGTTCCACTCCGATGAGATACACTCGGCATAAAAGAATGATAAACGGAGATGCCGGGGTCAAAAATGGTATCTTCATTCCCGCAAGAGAGAAGATATGGTGGAGTAACGGGATACGTGAGAAAAGGAAGAAAGATCCATACAACATATGCCAAGAGAGGAGATTGGTCATCCTCGAATGGTAAATTCACATTTGTCGTAGAAAGAACGTTCTCACGAATCCCGAAGTCAACAATACTAGTTAACTCACCCGGATCGGGCTCACTCTTAAAATAGAAACAATCATACTCCGGTGGAGATATAATGTGAGCGAGTTCATCGGCGAACTCCTCATGATAAAAGTCACTCCTATCGGCAGGAGGAAACAGATCATTCGAAAGATCAAAGATAAACGAATCATATTTAGAAAGAGAAATATCAGAATGAGTAGTGGTACTGCCACTACTCTTCTCTTCAATATGATCGTCATCAAAATAGAAAGCTTCATAATCCGGAAGAGAATAATCAGAACGAGTAGTGGTACTGCCACTACTATTCTCTTCCAAATCAAAGCAGAAAGTTTCAGATTCGGGTATAGAATTATCAAAGGTGTTAGTCTCCTCCAAGAAAGAGTTAGGAAATGTGGAGGGAGACTTGGTCACAAAATCAGAAGATAGAGGTGGATTAGAATTAATTGCTTCGATCTTAGCAATGAGAAGATTGATTTTCGATAATTTTTCACGAAGAATATCGTCCTCAATCTCTCCATCTTTCGTGTGAAAATCCTTCACCTCCTCTAAGCTGACGAGCTCAGAATCGGGAGGTGATGCCTCAACATAATCGATGTCGTCAATAGAGAAAGAATCGTCATCAATCGAAGTAGAATCATCGTTAGAATCGGAGAAACCCTCAAATTGATCTTTTGAAATGTCAAGAGGCGGAGAATTATCACGAAAAGGCACATCACACATTTTGTCGGGAATACCCTCGGACTCACTTGGGATTTGGACAAGGTCCTCAACACTAGACTTTATTACTTTGTCCGATTCCGTTGCCAGAATAGTGTCGAGATGTTTGTCCACCATGATGAGAGAGTCCATTTTTGGTGAATCGGGTGTGATTGCTGGGGGAGGTAAAGACCATGTCATGAATTTTTTTCTTCGTGTTGCAAAGAATACTCATCGTCGTCATCATCATAAGATGAGGTAGGCAAATTCCAACATTGTAGTATTAATATATTCTCCAATTTGCCTCGATTAATTCTGTTGCAAATCTTGAAGAAAGTTTGTAAAGTAATCTTGGAATCCCGTCGGATTGAGCATGCTTAACTTCAAAAAATTTGTCCCAAGCTTGCGTTAAAACCTTCGGTGTTTCCCTAAAAGAAATACGATCAAACTTTTTTAAAAAGTTTTGTATTGATTCCATTAGGTCTTCACGGGCATGCAACATTTCCGCACTTGTTTCTTGACGAGGTTGATGAATGACGGGAAACTGCGGGGGTTGGGATTGGTCAAAACCGAAAGAATTAGAGTTGTAAAAATTTTTGATTCATCGGTTGACATTCAAAGTCCGCACGAGGAACACCTCAGTTTTTCACACAAATTGATATTGTTGTGGGAAAGTTGGTGAAGTTTGTGAAAAGTATCCAAGGTTTTGATGAAACACGGTCCGGATTGTAGACAAAAGGGGGCCTGAGGCGGACAATCGTAACCATAGTGAGCATCGTTCCCACATAACTCACAAAAATACGTATCGTACTGGGGTTGTGGAGGTGTAAAAAAATCGGGAAGGACTCGAAAGAATTCGATTTGGAATCATAAACTAATGAAATTTCCGTCTCTGAAGTTGCAAAACAAACCAAATCCACCCTTTAACGGCCCTTCACACCCGCTAACAAGTGATAGGCTTTCCATCTCTATAATGCAATTAAACAAATTCCTGTATTAAGATTAACACCACACTGCTGGCAACGTACACGGGATAACAATAAAAGCCAATACACGGTTGTCCACACCCCATACACTCACTTTGTTCGAATGACGTCATTAGAATTAAACAAATTAGCGGATAAGAGAAAGAATTAAACGGAGTTTGATGTTACAGGGAATATTTTTGGATTTTTCGAGTTTTTTAAGCAACATATTTTATTAAAGGACAAAATGAGATTGAATAACTTAAACCGATAATCAACTTGCTTCACGGTAGCTCTCTAAAAGAAAAACGCACAAAGGAGCGGAGGAGCAGGAAAGCGCGAAGCTATTAAAAACCTTCTCCTTTCGGGTCGTAGTTCCTCGGAACAACCCTCCTTATACCCCTCTTATAGTTTGTAAATCTCTTAAAGGTGAGCCGTACCTCACAAGTGACACAAAGGCAAGTTTTAATCTTTTGTTGTTTTTAAATACTTTAGGAAAAGTATTTATGATTATTTGATAATATATTCACAAAAATTGAGAAAATAAAATATTTTTGTATTTTTATAACAAGAAAATAACTTCACGAGGAAGGGTCTTCAAGGCACAACAAACTTCAACTCGATAATCGTCTCACGGCCTCCCCGGCAGCGGCGCCAAAAATTGATGTAGCAATTTATACTATATATATAATATAATATAGGTGAAAATAAACAAATCACTTTTAAAATCCAAAAAGCAATAAGTTTAAATTCACAAATAAAAATATATATATCCGGAAGTATCGGTTTCTCGCTTCGTTATCCACAAAGTTTAAAACCGGACCCGGGTCGTTATGTCCTAACGAGGCCGCGAATTTGAAAATCGAGTGTCGGTTTGGAATTGATGCTTGAATGATCAAAGATTTTGATTGGGTTTTCTAATTCTACGAGAAAAAGCAATTAAAAGGCAATCTAAACTAAAAACGAATGCAATTACGAAATTAAAAACGAAAACGGGAACGTAAAAACGCGACTTAAAACCTAAAATATCAAAATTTAATCCTAAAGTGATTTTTTTACTTTTTATAAATCCTAAGTGACTAAAATGCAAGAACTAAGAAAACTAAACCTAAAACGTAAGTAATTTAAGCTTAAAAACACTTAAAACGTAAACGGGATTCAATCCCGTTCTTTAAAAATCAAATTCTAAAATTTTAACCCTACGATAGCAAATCTAATTTTCTACAGTCCTATTTGATAAAAGATATTTTTTTTAAAAAGAATTATAATTTTTTGACTTTTTTTATAATTTTTTATGAATTAAAAACGGATTTTATCTAAATTAATTATAAAAAATACTAAACGAAATTGGAAAAATCTGAAAAAATGCAAGAAAATACTTTAAGCAATGAAGAACCTAGAAAAAAAAAATACAAACAACTTATAAATAAGTCGTAAATAAGCCCAAAAGGGCTGAAAAGCTTAAGGGCCAAAAAGCCCTTAAATACAAACCACTTGGGACTTATAACGAAAAAGTCCCAAGGGTGCAGTGGTGCTGGGTGTGTGTGTTAAGACATTTGGTTGAGAGGGTAGAGGTCAGGGGTTCGAGCCCTGCTCACCTTTGGCTTCCCCTTTCCTAAACGTTTTTTTTTGAACATTTTAAAAAAAATAGTTTTATAACTAAAAAATAAGCAAATTTAAAAAAGCAACTTTTTTATAAACTTAAAAATAAGACGGAAAAGCTAAAAGAAAAAGGCAGACAGATAACTTATTTATACACTAAGACTTAAAGGGCAAACAGCTAGGCTTATTTAGAACACAATAAGCAAATGTAAATTAAGTAAATGTAAATGCAAATAAGCAAACACAGATATCAAGACAAACCTAATAAGCATATATGAGCAAGAATAAGCCAAGAATATCAAGCAGAAAAGCTTAAATAAGCTAATAAGCAATAAGGCCAAGCTACTTAGCCAAACAGCCCTAGGGACACTTTTCTAGCTTATTTTTAAGCTAGTTAAGGGATCCTTATGGCTTAGTGGCTTATATGCCCTTAAAGTCTATCCAATAAGCTTCAATAATCAACAAAGAAAAAAGAGTTTAAAATACATATAAGCTATGAAAAGGGCTTAAGAAAGAGGCTAATCACACAGATTTCACACTTTTTTGGTTTTCTTAAAAAGACTAATGGCAATAAGCAGGCCTAAAAATAAGCTAGTGACAGTATTTTAAAAAGTGAAACAAGTTAAAACAGATGAACTATGAACTAAAAACTACTTGTACACCAATTTTAAATTCTAAAACTTATTTTTACTATCTGCAAAATGGATTTGAAAAAGGCTTTTTTAAAACTGTTACAACTACTTATGACCGATTTTGGACAAAAACTCAAATGCCAATAACAATTATCAAAAACCTATCACACTGAATTCAACACCTAAAATAACACTTAAGAAATACTTAAAAGCTTGTCAAAAAGGGCTTAATCAAATAAGCACCTTAAAACTGTTTTGAGACCACAGTTTTGAAACATGTTAATGAGATTAAACAATAAAACCTTTATATACACTTTAAAACTTTTGAAAACTGATTAAAAATGACTAAATTTTTGCTTGTTAAAGTTGACAGAATGACCCAAATGGTTTTTTTAACCACTTTGAACCATTTTAAGGGCTTAACCCAAACACCCCTTTAATAATCAAAAGTCAATTTTTAAAGAGATTTGCAAAGATTTAAGCTAAGGATTTTAAAGACAGAAGGCGAGTAATCAATATAAAGCAATAATAAGCAAAAGGTGCTCAAAAATAAGCACTCAAATAAGCAACAAAGAATTAAGCAGATTAAGCAATTTAAAGACAGTTTCAAATAAAACAAAGAACATGTAAGCATTAAACAGATACAAGTAAGCATAAACTAACATAAATAAGCATAAATAAGCAGTAAGGAACAGTAATAAGCAAATGAACAGTAATAAGAAAAAAAATGAAAAATAAGAAAATGGAACTCACAAGTGTCCACAGCTTTTGGCAAGGGAATAAGTTCTCAAAACAGCTTATACCAACCTATATGCTTCCCAAGAAGCTCTAAACCAAGGCCATCCACTATTTACCTTGCTCCATGTGTTGAGTGACAGATTTTTTTTATGATTTTTAATTTTTTTTAAGACAGAGATTAAATAAACTTTTAAATGAACTTTGAATGAATCAACAGCTTATAATAGAGATTAATGACTGAATTTAAAAGACAATGGAAGATAAATGACAATATTTAAAGGAATGCTTAAAATTTCATTAACTTGAAAAAAAATACATTACTTGAATTTTAAATGACAGTAATTTAAAAATGCAGTAAAGTAAATGGTCTAATTAGTTCTAAAACAAGACTAAGGATAAAGAACATCAGCTACATTGACTTCTACTTATACTACGAATTCTAAATCTTGGCAATTCATGTTGTGCTTCTTGTGTTTCTTTTGTGAGAGTCTTCAAGCCTTCATCACTGCCATTCATTTTTCTTGTTCCCCAATCAAAGTGATCACAACCTTCCATTTACTTGTCTTCATTTCTTGTCCAATGGCATAGTTTAGGATTGCCAAGGTGGCAAGTGGGGTTTTGTGAGGTGGGGTGAGCTGGTGAGGGTGATGGGTTTGGAGTTGGGTGAAGTGATTTGTCTGTTTATGGCCGAGACAAAAGACACACAAAGCGTGTGTTGAAGATATACAGTGACCCTTTGGCGCCAAAACTTTGTTTTGAGTATACTGGGTAAAAGTTTGGGGAAATGGCAAGAAAATCCCCTCAACTTGTATTGTTCTTTTGCATCTTCAGTCCTTGTGGTGTAGAAGTGTTATGGGAGTTGGCAGGAACAGCCCTTCAATGTGTATGATGTTATTGCATGGAAGGTCCTTGTGACTAGATAACAGACTTAACAGCCATATGATTGGGCTGTTAAGTCTTAAAGGGTTTTGGGCTTGTTGTTTGTATTTGGTCCGAGTATGTATAAAAGGGATATTGGGCCCATATCTTAGTAAGTCTTCATGTAATGTCTTAATGGGCTGACCCGACCCATTAGATGGGTACGGGTGGGCCCATTTAAGATTTCTTCGTTTTCGGCTCCGGCTTTGACTTTGGCTTTTTCTGCTATTTCTGTTTCGTGCTCGCTTTTGTCCGTTTTGGCTTGAATTTTCATCTTTTTGTCGGATATCCGTTTCCTGCACAATATAAATGAAAACATACAAATACAATGTATTTTTGGTACGTTTTTGGTCATTTAAGTCCGGTTTTAATGGAAAATGGTATGTGTAATTAAACACATACCATGGACCTAAAATGGACTAGTTGGATCATGTATAAACCTTATCGAGTTCTTATTGGACTCAAAAGCCTTTTAATGAGCTTAATGGCTTATAGAATAAGCCGAACAATAAAACAGACCCAATAGTGCTTATTAAGTCTAGAAAAATCAGTTGGATTACCTTATCAAATCTTAATGGACTTTTGAAACAATTTGGGTTAAAGTTTTTGGGCTAACGAGCCCAATAAGCTCAAATAAGTTCATCCGAGCTTATTTTTTAGCCAAACATTTTCCGTATATGCTTATATAAGCCAAATGAGAGCTTATGTACTTTTAAAATCTTAATTGGACCATTTATTTGCTTAATGGACTCTAACGAGTCCAATAAGCCCAATAAGCCAAAATAAGATCATCCGAGCTTATTTATAAGCTGACCCAACTTATATGGCTTATTGGAATATAATAAAACCCCTTGTCACTTGTTAGATCTTAATTAGACTTAAAATGAGATTTTTACAAAGTTAAGGGACTAAAAGTGTAAACTCGTAAACTAGAGGGTTAAAACTGCCAAAAACTGATTTTTCTAAGTCTAAGGACTGTTTTGACAATTCTAAAACTTAAAGGGGCTGTTTTGAGAACATAAGGACCTAAAGTGTAATTGGCAAAGTTGAAGGACTAAAAGTGCAAATATGGAAACCTAGGGGTTTAAAGTGTAAATATTATATTTTCATAAACATAGGGACTGTTTTTGGTAAATATAGAAAACCTAAGGGTATTTCATGAACAAAGGTGATTTTAATAACCATTTAGCATATCGGACGAGCAGTTATATAGTTACCGAATATCATACAAGTTAACCTACGACTTAATAAATATGAATATATATTAATAACGTTTATACGTATACAAAAACGTGTGTAATCGTATACCTTCCCAAGAGCCATCAAGTGAATACAAATATAATAAACATGTGCACCACCACGCAAGTAATAACAGTATATATAAACTTGAAATTTATTGTAGTTTATACATTAAGTCTTTAGCCTAAACTTGTAGACTAAGCCTGGCTGTATTTATTTAGGTATTTGACGGTGTGATTCATTTGCCATTCTTGGATATATTTATCATTTTCAGAGGACTATTTACTAAGGCGAGTTCATAGCCCCATGTTTTACAATTATTTAAATGATTTACATCTTTGGGGTGAGAACATGCTTTGTTTTACAAATTG
>BQNB010126229.1:0-19635 GCA_026074375.1 Tanacetum coccineum
GTCTTAGGATGATGTAACGCTTAAGGGTTAAGAATGATATGCCACCTCGAGAGAAGAAATCATTGCAGTTGATAAACAAACCAACTTTCTAATCGGATTAATAATGGTTAATACAGTTTTCTTATATTTGGCTTGACCGCTCTTTTATCTTTTGTTTATTAGCTTGCATGGGTTAAAGTGCCTTGAATTGATTGTAGTCACCAACCAAACCGTGCCAGTCTCTCAGGCTGAAAACCCTCTTTTTCTCGTTAGAATTAGGATTAGGACTGACATAGGTTTAGAATAGAATAGAATTAACATAGATTAGATAACCAAGATATTAATTAAATTGATAGATTTAACCTCGCTTTAAGTGTTCGACACCCTACTTACCACGAAACTACTACCGATCGGGTACACTGCCCGTTAAAGAGTTGTTTTTGGTTTAGATGGCAAAATATAAATTTAAAACTTGAATCATAAAAATATACACCACACAACGACACATCAATCATCTAGTGGAACTAAAGATATAAAATTTATGAAAGCCCAAAAAAAGGCGTCCTCTGATGGAGGTCTCATAAATATGGGCGGCCCCCTTAATGTGTAGGTGGCCCCTAAAGAAAATATGGGACCGCTATAACACCACGTGTTTTAGGGTCATTTACGACGTCAATAAATTCACTATTTATTTTTAGTATTGTACGCGTTTGCTTTTAAATCGTAATCGTTAAGTTAAATCGTGTAAGCTAAAAATCATCGTTCAATGTAAACGGGAATCAAACAATTAAATGTTTACATCAAGAAGTGTTAAGTAATTATTTTGAGGATAATTATTAACTTTGTTCATTTTATTTTATTTGGTTACGTAAAGTGTTTACGTTTCGCGATAAAATACGTTTAGGCATACCCGGAACCACCAAAACTTTTCTACGCTTCAACAAATACCCACAATTGTACCCAATACTCAAAAATTACAAAACTTCATCATATATATCTATATATGGCAGGATATGGTTGAGATCATAAGAGAAAATATCTCAAAATCTTGCTAAAAGTCTTGTACCCATTTCAACTCTTTATGTTTTACTAACTATGACTAGTAACTTGGTCTTTTCATTCCTTGAATTCCTCATCTTGTCCCTAGACTTTCTAATCAATCTTGACTAAGTCTTCATGGTATATAAGCTAGCAACTTGTAAGTTAAACACACACTCTTCATTTTACTTAGTGAAAACAACTCATTCTCTCCCTTTTGCTCTCTCTATCCTACGGCACCAAACAAACAACCGACATAACCCATACAAAATTTATTTACCACATTTACAAGTGTTCCTACATCATATCTAAGATAACCTAAGGTGTTTAGAAGGTTTGGTTTGGGGTTTACAAGTGTTAAAGCAAGAAGCTTCAAGATTAGGGTTTACTTGGAATTTAGGGTTTTTAAGTGTTGAAAGCTTGGGTTAAGTAACCAAACAAGGGTTTAGATCATATTGTTCATCATCTTCCTTCATATTAAGGTTACCTAAAAGCCTTAATCTCTTTAATTTTGTGATTTTATGCATATATAACGTTTGTGTAGTTAATCACCATCTAAGGAACATAAGGAGGTATAAAATGGTTTTTTATTCTTGTTTATGGTTTTGGTAAACTTTGTCATGTGATATATGGATGTTATGGATCATGTTATAAAGCAAGTATATACACTATATGAGTGTTGGTTAAGTTATATAAAGTATATATAAGTAAAAAGTATAAAAAGTTAGTTATATAAGATTATGGACAAATAAGTATTTAAACTTATGGATCTTCTGATTCTTGGACAATCTTTGGACTAATCATGTACTAAGGACCCTAGGTGTGTAAGACATGTGATATTAAGGGTTGTAATGGACTTGTAACAAAGTGTCTAAGCTAAAAAAAACCTAGAAAATCAAGTTTAAACATGTTTTTAATTAAAACCCCAAAGGTTCTGATCAAATTCGAATTTTAACATATTGATTTTATGTTTTTATAAAATACTACATCTCATGAGGATTCGAAAAAGGTAAGAAACTAGAAAAACTAATTTATAACGAAGGAGATACGTAATTTACATGTTCCGCGATAATAAACGCGTTTATAAAAGAAATTTTATAAAAACTTTTTAAGATTCACTTCTGATATATACAAATGGTTATTTTTCTCAGATAGTACATATTTTTAGGATTCCAAAACGTTAAGAATCATAATTTTTGGATCAATAACGAAGGAGTTATGAATTACACAAGTTTACGATAATAAATACATTTATAAAAATAATTTTATAAAAGTGACTGTTCACATCATATATATATATTTTAAAAACTTCATTAATTTGATAGAACTTTTAACTACGAAGACGTACTCGATAGAATCACTAAAAACGGAGTTAAAACGAATAAAATACGACATTTACGAATTTACGACGACAAATTTTATAAAAGTATATGAACAGTAAAAACCACTGTTCACCAGAGGACTCAAATATTGAAAATGTAATATTTTGATACATCTGCTTAATACGAAATCATAGACGTAAGAAACATACCAAACGGGCTTAAAACGGGAAAATTATGTCGTTTTTACTAGTGAAATATTTATAAACATTCTAACTTTATAAACATGATTTTAGGGTTGCGGGCAGCAGACCGCACCCGACAGGCACAACTTATGGAGACATTGACACTGATAAGGACATTGCATACACAGATGACAGCTCTCCAGAGTCAGTTGAGACCCGCTAGCGGTCTAGCACAGCCCGATGCACCGGAGGAGGCCGGTAGTAGTTCATAGATCTTGTTATGGCTAGCTATTTTGTACTGCATACTAAGTATTACGGGTAACTCCCGGCTAGTATGGATTTATGTTGTATATATTCTTTTATCTTGTAACCTAATCTTAGTGATCGTTTTGCATCTGAACCATTCATGTATGTTTTCCAATTTATATATGGAATGGATGTTTTATGTCACGTCTGTAATCGAATTTATTATTAATGAATGTCGATTTAGCTTATCCATTGTTAATATTCAATTCAGTTGTACATTTCACTGTGTGTTGTGATCTTATTTTACTTATTTTGTATATGTCATGTCATGGTTATGATTTTATGAAATCTAACGGGTATTATATTTTCATGTGATTTAAGAAAATGGCACCAAAAAGAGCCACCAGATCAACACCAGCCGCAACAACCACCACCACTACCACTGTCACCAATGCCCATCTTAAGGCAATGATCGACCAAGGTGTTACTAATGCTTTGGCAGCACATGATGCTGACAAAAACATGAATGGCGATGACAGCCATAATTCGGGAACGGGTGTTAGACGGACGGAACGAGTTACTAGAGAGTGCACTTACCCAGATTTCATAAAGTGCCAACCTTTAAATTTCAAGGGCACAAAAGGAGTTGTCAAATTGATTTAATGGTTTGAGAAAATGGAAAATATGTTTAGTATAAGCAACTACTCGGTGGAGAATCAAATCAAGTTTTCCACTTGTATTCTTCTGGCAGGTGCACTAACGTGGTGGAACTCTCACGTTAGGACTGTTGGTCATGATGTTGTGTATGCAATGACTTGGACATACCTGAAAAAGAAGATGACTGACAAGTACTGCCCAAGGGTCGAGATTAAGAAACTAGAGGTTGAGTTGTAGAACTTGAAGGTGAAAGGTACCGACGTGATAGATTATAACCAATGTTTTTAAGAACTGGTATTGCTGTGTGTTAGAATGTTTCCTGAAGAGTCTGACAAGATTGAAAGATTTGCCGGTGGTTTGCCCGACATGATCCATGGAAGTGTAGTAGCATCCAAGCCTAAGACAATGCAAGAGGAAACTAAAATAGCAACTGAACTGATGGATAAGAGAATCCACACTTTTGTTGAGCGTCAAACAAAGAACAAAAGAAAGCAAAATGATAACCAACAACAACAACCATAAAACAAGAGGCAGAACACCGGCATGGATTATGCTGCAGGGACTGGTGAGAAGAAGCTATACGGGGGATCTAAACCCCTATGCCTTAAGTGCAATTATCACCACGATTGTCTATGTGCTCCCAAATGCCACAAGTGCAATCAAGTTGGCCATATGGCCTGTGATTGCAGGAGTCCTGCTAACGCCAACACTACTAACAACCTAAGGGGTACTGGGACAGGTCAGAAGCCTACTTGCTATGAATGTGGTGCCCAAAGACATTTCAAGAGGGAATGTTCAAAACTGAAGAACAACAACAATCGAGGCAACCCAGCTAGAAATGTCAATGCTCTAGTGAAAGTGTATGCGGTAGGCCATGCCGGGGCAAACCCAGACTCCAATGTCGTTGCGACAACCGTGATTTAATCAGGTTAGTGATACCTTTAGAAATGGCAAAGAGTTCATTTTATGTGTTTAAGTGTTGTGCTATGTGATTTTATGTGTGCTAAGTGAGTTAAGTATGTGCATGATATCATTTTAAGGTGTTTGGGCATCCCATTTTGAGTATGGTTGTGTTGGGTAATGAGTATTCTATTTGTTCACGTTTAGTGATAATGGAAAGGAATGGCGTATTGCATATAATGCTACGTCAATAGTTGGATGATTAAGTGTTAAGCGTTTATGGGAAATGTGGTATTTTAGAAATTAAATAGGTGAGTGAAATATAGAAGTTTGTAGCAAACTTTCTAAAAATAGAAAGTGGTTTGGTGAAATGAAAGTTATATTTAGAAAGTTTGGTAAGTAGCGTTTAAGTAAAAAGGTTTAATCAAATTAGCTTAGGTTTTTATAAAAACTTAAGGTAATGAAGTGAACAAGTTAATTAATAATGTAATAAAAAATATAATAAAAATATATATGGGGCGTTTGTTTGGGACATCAAAGAAAGAAGAAAAAGGAAAATAAAAAGGGATTTATGCATTATCTAGGGGAGTTATAGTAGGATTAGGTTTCTAACTCCTTAGGATTACCCATGGGCCAAGAAAACAACTCATTCGTTCCCCCTAAACCCTCATTCAGCCAAAATTATTCTCCCGCTAAACCTTTAGTGTCGACTTTTAATCCCTAAAAACAAGGATCCAAGAGTTGTGTTTAGGAGCTAGCAATCAAGGTAATTATGCTCATCTTTGTTAGATTTGTTCATTCATGTAACACTTTCTATGATGGATCTAGGGTTTTCATAAAATTCAGAATATTAATGATATTTAATGATGATAGAATGATTAGGGATTGATTAAGGTCATGTTCATGCAATTGGTTAGGTTAGATTTGCGTTAAAACTTGATTTAGGGTTGAGCAGAATTTTAGGACTTGTTCAATGACTCATAACTAGATGATAAAACATTTAATGATATGTTTCTTGAGCCTATGAATAAGCCAAAAGAGTCTACTTTCTAGAAAATCCAGCCTTGAAAGTTTTTATGTCACACCCCGCCTAGGCGGAAACACGAGGCGTAACATCATGGATATCATCACAACACAATGGTGTCTACTATAGAGAAATCTAAATGAAAGAAATAATCAAATGGACACTATGTGTCATGACAATACCCAACACAAGATAGAGGAGTCTTGCATTACTAAAGTAATGTCATACACGAAACAAAATGATCCAAATACTAACAATCTCCAACAAACAAGTATCAAGAAAAACAAATGTCATAACTGAAAAGACTAAAAAAGACAACTCTACAAACAATGCCAAGGGTCTCTCTAGCCACTCTTCCTAACATCCATCTTATCATCACGATACTCACCTGAAAATGATGCTTAAAACGTCAACATAAAGTTGGTGAGAGTCATAGGTTTAAGACACGATAAAAATCCAACTACGCATTACTGTTATAATAAAGAAAATATTACAGGACAATAAATGAACTATCATACAGGCTAGCATGCACAACCAATCCAATACAATCCAATCCAATAAAAATAAATTACATGATTTCACAGTAACAATTTGTAAGACGTCTCAATCGTACCAAGGTCCATGTGGTTACCCCCTTAGCCCTGGTCGTAGATACTCTCAAAATAACCATCCTGCCCGCTAGGCCACAGTACCTTCCACTAAACAGGCCATGGATACTGGCAGGTGATCCCACCTGAATCAGTTCACAATTCTCAATATCACATCACAAAACATGTAGCACACAACTTACAATAGTCACGTATAGTCCATGCATCTTTGACAACATATTATCACAGTAATAAAAACATTTCCAAAACTAAACAATCTAAGCAAAAACGCGTTACACGCTACTAAGACAAAAGCTTAAGCACATGTAACAATCATATGATGGATGTCTAAGATGTTTAGTTACCCTCACGGGTCACCCCGACACCATGCCTAACTTTAACCACTTCATTACCAAGTTTCACTAGTTAGTCACAATTTGTTCAAAACTGCAGAATTTTAACGCGACTTAACGTACTCAAAACCCTTACTTACTGACCTCCATAATTCAAACTAAAAATCACCTATGTTCATTAATGAGTATATTAACTACCTTATGATTCCCAAGAGTCAATTACATACACAAGTAATCCTAAGAAAATCAAACTTCAAAACAGTCCCAATTCGGATCTGTTTGCACACTAAAAAGTTTGGATCTAAAAAGCATACTTAGACTCCAAATCAGAAGCTCTCATTTGGGTAATTTCTAATAGGAACATATAACTAAACTCTTGTAGAAGGGCTAAACTAAATTCAAATTTTAAATGGGGGTTTTACACCTCGTAATCTGCCCTAAATCAGACCCGTATTTACTGTTTTGACCACTTTTCCTGTAACCAAAATTTAAATGACTTACCGACCTTAAAAACTTTCGAGGCAAGATGTTCTTGAAACTAGACTCTCTGAGCTATATTATAGACACTGGAAACTTGACAAAAGCTATTACCATAATTGAGATAACAGCCGAACAACACAGACCTAAATTCTGCCCTAATCTAAATCATGTTCTAACGCGATCAAAACCCTAATGAATACACCCATATGATCCTAATTAAACCATAATCATTCTAACATCATTAAGTATCATTGAATACTCAACTAATTGAATGACATAAATTCTATAATCATGTCCGACACTAACGTTTATATGTGATTATAGTTTGATTTTGTATGACCTGATGATGTAAACACATGTAAAAGAATGATTTCAAGATGATGTAAAGTTTAAACATCTGATATACATGTTTTATTGAAATGATTAGTTTATTAAAGTTAACACTCAAATTGGTTTTATAGAAAGCTTCCCCTTGATTGATACTTAATAAATAATTTGTTTTTTGTGTGCTAGAGCGATGGTAGAAGAGACTGGGTCGTGTGGAATGTTATTATATGTGTGATGGAGAATTATTAGTGGTGTATCTTAGATCACTAAGCGTGTGATATTCATTACACCTTTAGATATAGAGACTAATGAGATAGTTGAATCTAGTCAGAGCGTGATAGAGATCTTGCGCGTTACTAGGGGTGTTTGTTATATCGGGGTCTTCTCGGGAACGTCAGTACACAAGACTATCATGCCTTAGACGCATAGACGCGTCTGCATGTGATCGGGTGAAGGACACTCAATGCGATACGGCGCTCAGTGCTCTCAATATATTGATGTGACAGTAGGACACGTAGTAAGAGATAGTTCTATACAATATACTCCAGAGTGAGCTAGCGTATTGAGACGTGTCCATCATAGGATTTGCGCTGTATAAATTCATATAGGATCGTGATTCTCAACTACTACTGTTTTATGCTATATTGTACACTGTCTGTTGCGTGGGGGAGCTATACGCTTCTACTACAGTAACGTCTGTACCGGGTTTACAATAATAAAAATTATGATGTGTGATATAGTAAGGGCGGTTTAGATTGTGTAGTCAATCGGGAGTGTCTAGTGGCTGAGAGGCTGTGCGTGGCATGTCAGAGTGATATATGCGGTGTGCTTGTTTTAAGTGTTTGGCTGGTGCAATTCGTGTCCCTCTGCATTAATGGTTTAGGATATCAGTAGTGGTTTTAATTGGGCCATATTTTGTTTTTTTGTTTATATAGTAATTGTGTGGACTGTATACGGCTGTTCCGTAGTTTTTTGTTCTCCGCTTGTATCACGTATAGGCTTGAAAGAATTAGAAGTTCAAACCGCAAGCCATTAATTTTTTTAGTTAAAATGTATTGTCTTTATTTGCATGGGATGATGTTGCTTTTTTATCTTTCTAATACCATCTTACTATTCTTGCAGCTGTATAATATCTTGTGTCGTTCTCTCCATGATATAGATACATACACGACTGGGTGCCCATGTCTTAACAGTGGTTGCCTTTCTGACTATATTCGAGCAGTGAAACATTGCTTGCCTAGACCTATAAGTATATTTTTTCCATCTGTTCTTATATGTTAAAAATTTGCATATAATTTGACCTATATACTTGGTTAATGTTAAAGACAACTAAGGTACCATGATGCAATCATGTTGTCTTAGTTGACATTGTTAGTTTAAGGCAACAAACTATAACTTTGCTTTTAATATTTTCAATGCTTTATATGCAATGTAGGTTGCGTAACAGGTCTTAACTTTGCTCTTTCCCTTCTCATCAACACAATACAGATCTTAAGTGAAAATTAGCTAATAATTGGATAGTTTAATAAGTATTAAATAGTTACGATTGGTGATACTCGTATAAAAAAGGTCCAATAACAAGGATCTACTGTTTGGCTTGTTTCATACACGATAATAACTTTATATGGCAACAAAACATAACATGGTAGATAGGACATCGAAAATTCCAAGTTCAGTTTGTCTAAGTTCATCATTTCTTGTTGTTTCATTTAAGTTCGACGATAATACGTTTGTGACATATAACGTTTGTTGTTAAAAGAAATATTTTCATAAAGGGTAAAAGCCATAAATTACCAACGTACTTTCCAAAATTTCCCGACTTGAACCCTTTACTTTTTTATTAACACCGAAACCCACGTACTTTCAAATTTTTAACCGACTTGAACCAAACGTTTGTACCGTTAGTTATTATGTGGCAACGTTAGTCCATTTAGCTAACGATCGCTTTGCATCGTTAGTCCTTTAACAATAATTTTCTTTATATGATTTTTTACGTTTTCGCTCGTTTTTTTACGTTTTTGTCCCTTTTTTTACGATTTCGTCTGGTTTTTTACGTTTTCGTCTGTTTTTTGCGTTTTCGCCCTTTTTTTACGTTTTCGCGCGTTTTTTACGTTTTCGTCCGGTTTCTTACGCTTTCGTACGTTTTATTACGTTTTCGTCCGTTGTTTTACGTTTTCGTCCGTTTTTTTACGATTTCGTCCGTTTTTTTACGATTTCGTCTGTTTTTACGTTTTCGTCCGTTTTTTACGTTTTCTTCCGATCTTTTACGTTTTCGTCCGTTTTTTTACGTTTTCGTACGATTTCAACCGTGTTCGTACGATTTCGTCTGTATTTTACGTTTTTTTACGTTTTCGTCTGTTATTTTACGTTTTTTTACGTTTTCGTACGATTTAAAAAAACGAACGAAGATTTAAAAAAACGTGCGAAAGCGTCTGTTATTTTACGTTTTTTATGATTTAAAAAACCAAACGAAGATTTTAAAAAAACGTGCGAAAGCGTAAAAGAACAAAACGTGCGAAACCGTTTTTTTACGTTTGTTCTTTTACGCTTTCGCACGTTTTTTTTAAATCTTCGTTCGTTTTTTTAAATCGTACGAAAACGTAAAAAAACGTAAAATAACAGACGAAAACGTAAAAAAACGTAAAATACAGACGAAATCGTACGAACACGGTTGAAATCGTACGAAAACGTAAAAAACAGACGAAAACGTAAAAAACAGACAAAAACGTAAAAAAACAGACGAAAACGTAAAAGATCGAAAGAAAACGTAAAAAAAAGGACGAAAACGTAAAAACAGACGAAATTTTAAAAAACCAGACGAAAACGTAAAAAAATGAACGAAGACGTAAAAAACGTGCGAAAGCGTAAAAGAACAAACGAAAACGTAAAAAACCAGACAAGATCGTAAAAAAACGAGCGAAAACGTAAAAAATCATATAAAGAAAATTATAGTTAAAGGACTAACGATGCAAAGCGATCGTTAGCTAAATGGACTAACGTTGCCACATAATAACTAACGGTACAAACGTTTGGTTCATGTCGGTTAAAATTTTTAAAGTACGTGGGTTTCGGTGTTAATAAAAAAGTAAAGGGTTCAAGTTGGGAATTTTGGAAAGTACGTTGGTAATTTATGGCTTTTACCCGGGAATGTAAGATATTCCAAACCACTAGCAAGGTTGCGATATAAAGTAAGGTAAGATTTCAAATCCCGTCAAGACCAAGCTTAGGCTTATGATGTGCGGTTCTTGTAAGGACTTCACGGGAAGTTTTACAATCCCATAGGTAGTGCACCTAATCGTTGCAGTGTAGTATAGGCAAGACTCGGGGGTTGTTATCGTTCTTTAGGGGAATAGGTTGGGAAGGCTCGAAAAAAATCTAACAGAGGTCTACAAGGTTGAGAGAAGATTCTTTTTGTATTTTTATACTTTTATGAAATCAGGTAAAATCATGGTTTTGAGAGGTTGGTTAGGTTTTAACAAATTAAACTAATTAATATCTAAACTACTTGGTGATAACTTATATGATAAACAAACGTATTTACTTAATCATGCATTACTCCTTAGTTTGCTTCTCCTAATTCTGTTGCTTTGTCACATTTGTGATGATCCGTGTAAGTATTTTCTAAGTCATGAATGAATTATACGAACCTGTCGTCTACGTAATATTCTGTTAAGGCAACGCACAAGTAAGGTAGTATGAAGATTATTACAAGGCCCCTAAGAGTATATTACATGCAATTAAAATACCTTAATATGGATCAACCATATTAGGGGTAATGTAGTATGAAAGACTGTTACTGATGGTATCCTTTCTACACACTCGCGTTTCCTTAGACGTCTATGCCAATTTAATATCTTATGGCTAGTTTTCTAAAGCCTAACATGCACATCCATCACAAGAAGCAACATTAAAAGGATCTACACCACTATTATGAACACTTTTACTTTGTTACTGATTCTTTAGTTTATCTCCAATCACTCCTACATCTTTTTCCATTACATTACTTTTATCATTAGTAGCAACTTTTGGCTTATACTTTTGGTTATTTGCACCACCTCCATTCAAAACATTCTTCTTAGACTGTGTATCTGGCTTATAATTTTGCTTTTTAACCACATTATGTTTCTCAAACCTCTTATTCTTACATTAGTGAAACCATCACTGTACTTTCCTAGCATTAGTATTCCTTCATTTATCAGTATCACAAGCAATTGAATCCTTAGGAGTTTTAGGGCGTTTTTCCTTACAGTGACGAAACATCCCACAATCAGAGCACAATGGAGGAGTCCAGTCATACTTAACCTACACAGTTTTATACCCAATTTTTTCCTTTAACACTCTTGTACAACTCCTTCCACGCAAGCTTACACATGCTAGCAGTCATGGCATCCATAATAAAAGGCTTACCAATCTTACTAGCTAAGGCACTTCCAGAGGTATATAACACAATCTCACCTTCAAAGGAAGCTTATGAGGTTCTGTTTTATCAATGCTCATATTAATATCCCATCTCTGAACCACTAGAGGCTTATTGTTAACCATCCAGGGTCCATTCTCAACAACATAATTCAATCCTCTTTCATGGTGAAACCTAAAGAAGAACATTCCATAATCATTTCAGTCACTTCTTGAATCCATGTCACACCACATCCTCCTAATATTATACCTCAATCAATTAATTACTAAATCTTATTTTCCAACATAAGTATCCACACAGTGTAAGCTTCCACTTGCTACTACCATCTTTTATCAGTTCCTCATCAAAGATCAACAACCTTCATCACCATTTTCATCAATTTAAGTAGGAATTGTTTTGAGCTTATTTTCAACCAATTGTTCTAACTTTGTAGTAACATGACATATGATAGTTTAAGATGCCCTATATGAATCACCATAGGTTCCTTGATTTGATTCAGGGATAGGAAGACTCAATTAGGTGCATTAATCACAGTACTTCACGTCTCGCAGCATTAACCTCATAAAATGTCGACCTTCAACACCATCCACCATTAGCGTTATTACATTATTTACATCCTCATTGAACATTATACTAGTGCCCACGTACATGCATCACCAGTTAGTAGAAAATGGCAATGGGAAATTGTTAGTACAAAGTTCGTGTCGGGTTTGGTAGTGTCAAAGTTCTTTGTCGGGTCGGGCCTCCAAATGACTTGAATACTTGATCTTGTACTAGAGCAAGAGAAGTGATGACTTTCTGCACAATTAAAAGTAAACCGTTAGCCTTACCGCAGGGCGGACCCCGCGATTAAGCTCCGGCGTGAGAGTAAGTACACATGTTTGTCAGAGAATGTCAGAGTATGTGTGTGAGTTAATGATTAGACAGAATGTACCTCTTTGGGGTGTGAAATGACCCCCCTATTTAAATGGGCAAGCCTACTACTAGAGTTATCCTAGTATTTCGCTTATAACTGTTTGTGGCTGGAGTGGGTCCCTTGTCGGGCAAGGGTCCACGTATAATCGTGTTTGCGGACGCGAGTGTTCTTCCGCGGCCGGTGTTTGTCCGCGGAGGAGCACGGGGTGCGGTTGAGAGGATACTCGCGTGCGTCTTTGAAATATCCGAAGTCATGGCCCTTATGTCAAGACTTAGCAGCCCAACTATTTGTTTAAAGGACCTGGCCCATATACGTATGATAATGACTAAGCCCATAAGATATGGTGCTCATACTATACGTTATCAGTCCCGCCAAGTCTAGTTTGCATACCGACCGGTACTAAATATAGCGTGCGGTGAGCGTTACTAGACTTAAAGTTCCGCGATCAAATTTTCGTTTACTCCTGCCTTACTCCGCGGCCTTTGTACCGTTTTGGCAGTTTGTTGTCAATTGTACGTGGACTCCTCATGTCCTTTTATCTTTACATGATTTGACCGTCTAGGCCCAATCCAGCTGTTATCATCATTTTTTACTATATTTTTGCAACGTTGATTGGGTAATGTTTTGGACGTGTCGTCAACATCCTTTACAATAACTAAATATACCATGGGATTAAATAACCGATTCGAGCCTACTGTTCTTTTTTTCATCTCTTTCACTCTTCCACCATTGTTGATAAATTTCAAGGTTTTCTAGTTGCACAGCCCCCCTTATTCTAGTCTTTCCTCTTGATTCAGGTTAATCTCTTTGTTTCTTTTGTATTATGGGTAGTATTACATCTCTCAAATGTGTTCTTACACAAGAACACCTTGAGCCGATTTTTGTGCTAAATATTTTGTCCCCGAGGAGGTCATCCTCAACTGCCCAGTTCCGATGCTACCATGCATGAGAGACCGACTGGTAAAGTTGGAATGTACACCCGTTTCTTTGATTACGCCAACTACCGTATCCCTTTTTCCACCTTCTTTGTGTCTGTTCTCACCTATTTCCGTATTCCATTTTCCCAATTATCCGTGTTTGGGTCCGCCAAGGTTTCTCATTTTGAAATCTTGTGCCGTGTTTGCAACATTGAACCTGATGTCAGTTTGTTTCGCTATTTTTATACACATAATTACAAAAATGGATGGTTTGGGTTTACTAAGCGCCCAAACGTCCGTGCTTGTTCTTCCAAGAATTGGATTCCGTTATGGAACTGGAAATGATCATTTTTCTGTGTTGATGAGTTTGTGGTTCCTGCCGATGCCTCGGTTTTAATTGGTTCTCGGTTCCAATATGTCAAGATCGAGCTTCCGCCCCCTCTGACTATAATGTGGAGGCATATTAATAACTCTTATTGCTCCAAGCCTCTCCGTTCCTTAGTTCCCGAAAGAAATTTCTTTGCTGGGTTGGCATCAGCCGTAATTACTTTGAATAAAGATAACGTATCCTCGCTTTGAGTATGAGTGACTGAGAGGTGGGTTCTACTTTCCCGTATGACCCATTAATATTTGTTTACATTTTTACTGTTTTTCTTGTTTCTTATCCTTTTTTCCCTGTATGTTTATTTTTTGTAGTGATGGATTAAATGCTTTCATCCACCACCCCCGCAGCCACCAGCTGATCCCCCACAGGTGAGGGTTGTAGAGATGACCTATAGCTGAAAGAGAGACCTTATTGTACTGTGGCCAAAACACGGCACCGTGACCCTTCTTCCGACCTCCGTGTCCGTTCCTCCGAGATTTGTCGCTATGTGGAAGGGAAATTTGCCTGGGGATGCAAGTGTTGGTGATGTGGAGATCAGATTTGATTTCGTTGTTGGCCAGGAAAGGTTAACATCCGAGCCCTATTACCGATCCTATTGAAGCTAAAGTTCCTAACCCAAGCGTTCGAAAAAAGAAGTAGTCTAAGATAGTACGAGGACTGCCTGTTCCCTTCCCCACCAGCCAAAAGATTAAGGGCCGATTATGGGACCGCTGGTGGTTCCGTCAGTGGAGGTAAGTCTCTTAGTGTTCTTAACAGGTTGCTTCAAGATTCTCGCTTAACGGTAGAACAGGGTGTTCCAGCTCTTCCTACCTTACCCTTTATTACTTCTTCCGTGATAGCTCCACCTTTGGAGGAGGGCGAAGATCTTACTGACTCCGTGACTGGCCCCTCCTTGCGAACCATAGGTCCTTCCGCAAGGTTCGTAGTCCTCTCTGATTCCTCTCACCATTCAGGCGCTAAATCTGTGGGTCCTGAAGTTGATTCTCTTGTCAGGTCGCTTTTTGGCTTTTCCCGATTATGACTGAGCTATCACTGTTTTCACCACGGTGGCTATTCTTCTGCTGAATATTAGCAAAGATAAAGTGCACTGCCATCCTCCGTTTTTGTTCTTCAAGCTCATCTGAGAAGACGGATCGCACTCTTAGTCTTTTTACAGGGAGATCAGGTAGTGGTTTTGATGCCGGGAGCATCCGTGCGGAAGAGACTGTAGGTGCCGGCTCAGAGGAAATCTATGTTCCTGGGTGGACGATGACCAAAGGTTTTGAGATGAATGATGGGCGTTTGTGTGCCAACATGATTGATCACTTCACTCCTCCTGCCTTCTTCAAGACTGTCCGCGGGAAGGAGCATGAGCAACTATTTACCAAGTTCAATGTATCAGCCGCACGCAATTTGAGTTTGAGCTCCGAGGTGAGGATGCGTGTGGAGTATAACATCTTGGAGAAGAGGAAATGGAGAACTCTTGCGGAGGAGAAAAACACCTTGTTGGAGGCGAAAGACAAGGAGATTGAAGATTTGAAGTCTCAACTTTTTAGGGCAAGGGAGGAATCCGCGGAAGTGACCCAACTCCGTGCTCAGTATCTGGTCTTAGAGGCCACCAAGAACTCTCTACGAGGGGGAATTGCTTCCGCCAAGGACCACACATTCATCTTGAGCAAGAATGTGATTCTTATTAAAGCTAAAAGTGACGGGGCCTGAGTCCTGCATTGTTTGAAAAAGAGCAGAGCTTCTGAATTAGGAGCGTCTTCTTCCTCCTTGAAGTCTCAGAACCAAAGTCTTGTTGATCAGGTATAGTTTTCCATCCTTAACTATTTTCTTCATAATTTTGTGTTTCCCTCTCTTCACACATACATACATTGAATTTCTAGTTGCGTGAGCTGAGGTTTTCTTCCGCTGACCTCCGTGGAGAAGCTAGGAGATAGTATGAGGGGCATCTTGAAACAGTAGAGGAATATCAAGATAATCTTATGGAACCCCTCAGGACTAGATTGGCCAAGATTGATGCTGATTTTACGCGGTGTTGTATGCGCTTTCAAGAGAGTTTTCATCCGCACCTCCTCAACGTCATTGTGGGGCGAAGATGGTTACTAATGTAACAACCGGTAATTTTCAGACGTTTAAATGACTATTTTACCCTTTGACTTTTTGGGTCTGACTTGACTTTGACCCTTTTGACCTTTTATTGTCAACTAAAAACGATAATCACGTAACCGGTAAAAAAAAAAATTAAAACTCATTTAAATAATAAAACATATTTATTAGTACGCATCTCTCAACTTACGAATATTATTTTCAAACTTAATTGATTTTAAAAAAGAGAACGACGAGTACCGACATAAAAAAAAATTAAATTATATTGTAGTTATTACTTTTTATTTAATAAAAATATTTAAGTAAATTATTTCATTTTGTTCAAAGCTTTGATTAAAAAACGCAAATAATCGGGTTAAAAGATAAAAAAAAATTTCTTTCGGACAATGCATAACCGGGTCCACAAATAAATTACACAAATATTTATAAATGTTTATAAAAAAAAATATTATGAACATACTATCAATTAATTACTCATTTTATCAGAAAAATGATTTGGAAAACTATGGCGCAAG
Organism: Tanacetum coccineum; assembly: GCA_026074375.1. NCBI lineage: Eukaryota > Viridiplantae > Streptophyta > Magnoliopsida > Asterales > Asteraceae > Tanacetum > Tanacetum coccineum. Next base: position 16,337 of record BQNB010126229.1, read on the forward strand.
TTTCGTATTCTGAATCCATCCGTTAAGTCGCTCAAATGAGTCCCGAACCAATATTTTATAAAAGTTTCTCAACAATTACACGTTTATCCCCTGGGAAATACACACGTCTAACCCTAGACCTATGGTAACTGCCATTTTTTTTAAACTTTTTAATATATATATAAAATTTATACACATTTTCATTCATTTACAAAAATTAGAAACACACACACACACCTCCTCATTTCTCTCCTCCCCTTCACCGGAAAACTTTTCCGGTCACCGGAAAACTTTTCCGGTCACCGGAAAACACCATCGCCGTCGTCGGCCGCAGCTGTCGTCGCCGGAAAAATCGCATGCAACCCGATCAACCTATATTTTCCGAATCCCTCGTTTTCCTACGTTATCCACCAAAAATATTCCACAAGCAATGGGTAATTATTCAAGTTTTAATTTGGTACGGTTGGGTCGAAAGCAAGAAAAGGAACGAATCGATCAAGTTTGCTTAATATGCGTTGAAAGTATTCGTTTACTATTGTTTCGTTCGTTTTTCCGCGTTTCGATAGATTTTCTAATATAAGTGTATGAAATCCGATGAACTTCGTCAACTAGATTAGGTTATGATGAGGTTTGATTGAGCGAAGTGAGTTATGTTTATAACCATTTTGGATGTATTGTAATGAGTTTTTGGGTCAAAAATAGTTTTTGCGCATTTTGAAAGTACAAAAACAACAGAAACTTCAGCACTATTTTCGAGGTCGAAAATTTGTAAATTCTAAATTTTTTGATTGAAAAATATGATAAAGCTTTCCGAGACGATCGTTTTGATATAAGGTAGAGCTTCTAACTCCTATGAAGAAGTTATGACCGATCGAAGTTTGAATATTTATAAAATTTCCAAACAGCTATTTTGCAAAAGTATACATTCTGTCCGGATTTTTAACGAGCGTTTTGAGCACTTTCGAGTCCGTTTCAACCTTCTGGCGAAACACGAAAGTTGTCCGGAATGACGTTTTCTATAAAATCTCTTTTTGGTCAAAGTCACGAAAATGTGATATAGCGGGTCAAAACCGATGGTCAAACTGCTGCGTTTTTATTAAAAATACAAGTTACAGCAGATTCTTGCAGGGGCATTTTCGTCATTTTTAGTCGAGTTTCTGGTCTCGGCTAAAACTAAAAAGTTGTCCGGAATATCATTTCGCATAAAATTTATTCTTTGTCCGAATCGTGAAAACTTGATATAACCGGTCATTGGAGCGGGTCAGATTTGGGTAAAAATAAATATAAGTAAAAAAATCAAACAAAGTCCAGCGTTGACTTTTGAAAGTCAACGTGTTAATACTAAACTTGTCGGGTATAATAAAAGTAAGTAAACGCTATTATTACTAAGAGTAAGACATTTTAAACTTAACGATGGATACGAACGAGGTAGGTTCTAAAAATAGAAACTTTCGTAATAATCGAAAAATAATATCGATATGAGTAATTGATAATCACATTGAATGTCGAGGGTTCGATGAGGTAAATTAATACTATTATAAATATAATTGGATAACGAGACTTACTAAAAATGGTAACTTTCCGAATATAGTAACTTTCCAAAAATAGAAAGTTTTCGATTATACTATGTGAGATATAAATAAAAGAATGATCATAACCTAATATTGTGGGGGGTTTTAGGATCTAAGGCGCAATTGGATATATATATATAGTATAAATTATATATATATATTATAAATATATATATATATTATATATATATATATATATATATATATATATATATATATATATATATATATATATATATATATACTATATATATGATTTTGTTGATACGATGTACGCATCGTCGAACATACTTTTCGGTATAGTAATCGAGCGACTCTAATTATAGGTCGTGATCGCGGCGTACTTTTCTCTCATCCAAAGATTCATCTACTTTTGATCTCCTTGCTAATACGGTGAGTTCATAGCCCCACATTTTCTCTTTTAATGGTTTTCATAAACTGTTTTCGGGGTGAGAATACATGCTCATTTTACCAAATTGATTTCTACTACTTAAGCGTTAAATGACTATTTTTACTGAAGCTTTTACTTGCTTACTACCTGAATTTTTAATACATGGTTGATTACTTATGAACTTACTAAAGCTTGATTTGCTATGCATGTTTTTTTTTACCTTCGGACACAAGTGTTGTTTCAAACTGTATGCTATGCCTGATATTATTGCCTAAGTACCTTCTCTGCCACTTAAGTCCCCTGTTTATCATGAACCGTCAGTTGCTAGTGTAGTGAGCGCGAGTGTTGTGGATAGATCTATCGGGACTGACAATCCCCACCTTTCTTTGGGGTCACAAGCTGACTCATGGTGCATTGAACATTTGAGGTATTACTTTCTAGGATGTTTGGCAGAACATCCTACTTTGGTGGGGCATTCCAATCTATTGATTGAAGTACGTTAAGGTTTCGGTGTCATGAGCTTAGTGCAATAATATATATTTCATTTAGACTTAGTGAATCTGTTTCTCTTGTCTACATTACTTAAATCTTGTGGTCCACTATTAAACATTACTTGATTTATTGAATCACTACTTAGATTTTGGAAATAATACTTTGAAATGTTGTAACGCTACTTTTCTTACTGAAATATTACTTGAATTATTTCAATACTGCTTTTACTTAAACCTATGAATTCACCAACATTATTGTTGACGTTTTTGCATGTATTTTCTCAGGTTATTATATTGCTAGCTGAACATTAGAAGCATTCGAGTCGTGCGGATACAATTTTTTTTTTGAAGGCTTTATAATTTCAGTACCATTCAATAAACGTTTAAAAAAATGTTCTCTATTATATTTCAAATGGGACATGTTGTAACTCTGATATTTTATAAAAATTATCGAATGCTTGAATTTTCAAAACGTCTCACTTAGAGTCATTTTCTGTAACTTGTACTTTATGCTATGAAGTAGCACCCCAAGTGGTATTCCATTGCGTTGTGATTTTGGGGGGGGGTGTTACAGAGTGGTATCAGAGCTCAAGTTATAGCGAACTAGGTCATTTCCAAAACCTTGACTATAACTATTTTTTGAAAAAATTTAATTCACCGTTGTTTGATATCCGCGTGCATGCTCTCTGATCCTTTATATGCTCTCTTTTGCATTTTTACTACTATTACATGGATAATGAGTATTTAACACTTGGCTAAAATTTCTCTTTCTTACATCTATCTTATGACGTCTTACTATTTACCTTATATCGGTCAGTTATATAAATATTGACCACTCCGATTATCGCGTACATCCTGATTTCTCAT
>BQNB010126230.1:4767-16275 GCA_026074375.1 Tanacetum coccineum
TAATGTTTTTGACCCACACCACCCACCCTTAATGGACTTTAATGATACTAAAGCATTTTTTGGGTTCAAATTTTCAATCTTGAAACTCTTTTCTAAAAAGTTGGTTGAACCCGGAATCAAAAATGTTTTGGTATATCTTTCATCCTTAGTTTGGGGAGGTTGTCACCTTTTGGATTTTCTTCACCATTGCTATTATCCACCTTAAAAACCTAGTTTGGGGAAAGAGTCAAGCGAAGGGGACTCTATAATAAACAAGCGCTTCGTGGGAGGCACCCCATGCTTATCCTTTTATTTTCTTTCTATTTTCTTTGCTTCCCCAAGGACAAATTAATTCGGGGGCGAGTATAGCTTGTACTCGGTTAACAAAAACTAAGCCGTTTTAGAGATGTCTTTTGAGCTAACAATGTAAAGAAGAGAGGAAGCTTGTTCTTTGTCATTTCTTGTTGGTTGTTTGTGATTTTTGTCTAGGTTTTCCGGATTTTGGAAGCTTCATGGTTCAATATTGTGGAAGGACAAAGCAATTCCTACAATTTCCATCGATGGTCTCCAATCTTCTCTTCATAAATGGGAAAACTCTTATCTCTTATCCTTGTTCTTTATCGAACTAACATCTATTCTTTTTAAACTTTGAGGACAAAGTTTCATTTTAGTTTGGGGAAGGATATCTTCGATATTGACTTGCACTTCACGCAACCTTGTTTGAATCTTTTTGAATTGCCTTTTTGTGAAAAAGTGAGAAATTTTAAATTTTTAAAACACCTCTTTTTGGTAGTCCGTTGGTGAGAAATAGGAGTTAATTTTGACTTGACCGGGTGAAAAATGCCCTAGCTAGTTTGAGAGAAAAAAACACCACTTTTGGTAGACCCTGGTGAGAGAATAGGAGTTAATTTGACATTGACCGGACCGGGCGAAAATGCCCTACGTTCTTTAACCTAGCTTTTGTGGGCCAATGAAGCTTTCACAAATCCTATTGCGTTTGGATTTAAAATGTGAAAGAACAAGAAATAAGTAGTTAAATATAAGTGTATTGTTTAAAGCAAGGTTTATTTGGAAAAACCTAAAGCTTAATATGAATGTATTTGTGTCCTTTTTTACTCCCACAAGCTCGTAACACACTTATCAACGTGCTCTTTTTAATTTAGCTAAGTCAACCATGTCTTTAGAAAAAGACTTTACATTTTGAAAAAGTAATCATTTTAATATTAAGTAAGATTTTTGGTTTTCAATTTATAAGTTGATTTTCTAAAGTGAAATTTTATCCATTCATCAAAAATATAAATTAGAAAAAGAATGCAAAAGCATTTTTCTAAAATGCAAAAGCATTAATTTTTCGTGCCAATGCAGCATTCGCAAAAAATAGAATAATAAAAAGCTATATATGGTTAAATCAGTTGGCGTAGCCATTGTCGAGAGTGAGACTCGGATGGGGTCCCAACGAAGATTAATACTAATGTACGTGGAATCTGTGTTCTTAGGCATTCCATCACTAGGGAGCGGCGGCCTAGGTGATATTGCAACTAAGGGACTTTATTCCTAGGCTTTGTAGGAAAAAGGTTTGGTCGCGATAACCCACACAACTGTAAATCTTACGGATGGGGTTCGAACTAAGAACACGGTTTGTTGCGATAGTGATATCCTACTTTGATGGAGAAAGGCCTAATTAGGGGTTCGAACATAAGAACAACAGACATTCCTATTGCAAAAGATTTATTAAATCATTATTAGTACATCTGGAAAATAAAACGATATGGTTTAAAAATTCATTTTCTCAAATCAATTTATAAGGTTTGTTTCCGAATACTCTTTAGCTTTTGAGTCGAGTTTATCTATGTTATCTAACATTTGAGCTCACAAGGCATTATTTGAAAGCTTAGATGAATTTCAACTAGAAGAATAATTGATCTATGGTTGAGTATAAAAAGAGTGCACACAGTCTTAACAGCATTAATTTATTCTGGAAGTGAAAAAGGTTCAACAAGTTGTGAAGTATAAGAGCTTGAATCACTTGGACTATATTGACAAATGATCTTGTTTATTACTTTGTTTAGTCTATGGAAAAGTCAAGGATGACGAATTTTTCCTCTTTTTTCTCTATTAATAGGATAGCCTATTTCAATGAGCCCTAAAAGTTGCAAAATTGCAATGATTGCCATTAATGTGTTTCAAGAGATTAAATGTTGAAAAAGTCGAAAGTTGTTTAAAAAAGGTGATTCATAAAAGGTGAAAACAAGGGCATTTTGGAAACTTGTTAGTTTACAAAGTGTACACTTGATAACATTGCGTGAGGACACGGCAATCCTTTAGTTTGGGGAATTTTGATAATTGCTTAATTGTATATTAAAATTACCCGGGATTTTGCCAAATAAAAGCCAGAAAATGCCAAAAGAATAGAAAAATGTGTGCTTTTGTGTCTATTGTGCAGGAAAGGATAAAAAGGACAAAAAGAAGCAAAATCAGTCAAAAACCGACAAGAAACGGGAAAAGACAAAGTCAAGAGTGAAGAATGAAAGAAATCAAAGCCGGATCAGTCCGATACAGCAAGGAAGGAAGTCAAAGGCCAAAATAATAAAGCCAAGGACTAATAATGACAAGTTCTCAACATTCAAAGGCTCATTTGGAATTTTTAAAAGATCAAGGATCAAATTTGCATAAGGTTGAAAGTTGTTTGTAAAGAGAAAAGGAAGAAAGAAACCACAAGGGCCGATTTTGTCATTTTCAAACTTGTGATTACACTACATTTTGGTCGGGGTGAAAGACAAGGACCAATACTGTCATTTCCAAAAGTATTTCTACACTACACTTGTAGTAATGAATCGCAGGGACTGAAAGTGCAAACTCTTCAAAGATTTAAACAGAAAACGCGGTTTAAAACTTCTCCCCAACAAACTTAACTGATTTTCCCGCCCTTTTTCGTTAACAACCCAATCACCAAAAATCCCCACCCCCGCTCCTCTTTATCACTTCAAACTTGTTCTAAAACCTCCTCCACATCATTTCGACCACGTGGCATCACTTGATTGGTTCTAACACCTCATCACCTCAATCAAACGGCTATAAATCAAAGAAAAATGATCTACGGCTGAGATTGAATGGAAGATTCAAGAAACTCTCTCCTCTCCTCTTCAATCCTCTATAAATAGAAGCTTAGGGTTCATTTTTTCAGTTGTTGTTTTTGTTTTTTAATTTTCAGTTTGTATTTTCTCAATTTTAAGCAATTTTCTTTCAATTTTTAGCAATCCACTTTAAGCACTTGTACTTTCCTTATTTCAGCTTGTACTTCTTAATTTGAGAAATAATATTCAGTTTTCAAAGTTTACTTGTCCTTTGATTTCAATTTTAAGCCGAATTCATTCATTAAGTTCTCAATAAGCTCTTTAGAGCTTATTACTTTTCATAAGCTCAAATTCAGTCAAAGTTTATGTTTAATCATTCCTTTACTCATTTTCATTAATTTGAATCAAAATAATGATAATTTGAGGCAATTGAGTTCAATTTTGAAGCAACAAGGATAAATAAGCTGTTATAGCTTATTGAGCTTTAATGCTCAAGGTTTAGAGGCTAGGAGCCATTAGGTGTTTGTTTGTGCCACTTAGGTTCAAGCTTTTTAAGTCACTCACTCTACAAGAGTGACTTTGGTTCTGAGACTACAAAACTCTCAGGTTACATTTCTCATATTTCAATTTAGCTTAAAATCAGTTGCTTATTTCTATTCAATTTTGTTAAATTCTTTTCAAACATGTTTGTACAGGTTTAATCCCACTAGCTTTTTCAGTTTTCATTGGATAAAATTTGTGTAAGCTTAGTTTCTCCTTTTAAAAACTGAAATATAAGTGTATTAAGCCTAGTATAGAAACTAGCTTAATCTCATTAATAAGCTGATACTTTTAGTGTTAAACTAGTTTTAAGTATAGGTCAATATAGAGATGAAGATAAAAAGTTTAAGCTGTTTTAGCTTTTAGATAGATTTTGAGTGCACTTAGTTTTGACAGCTTTCCATAAAGGAGTGTTTGGATCTAGGTATTTTTGACTTTTAAAGTCAATGTATACTTGTCAAATCCGTTTACACAGCTGAGGTAAGCCATAATATCAAGAGATAAACAAGTTTATTTAAAGCTTTAGTTTTACGAAATTTAAAATTTAGAGTGTAAACACCATTGCATTTACAACCAGGGCAATTTATCAGTAGAGTAACATAAAATTTGAGGAGTATAACATATTATAGATTAACATAGATCATTCCAGTTGTTAAGACATGATAAGAAAGTAATGATTTTAGAGTTTTTCATTATAAATTTTAAGGCCTACATTTGAATCCTAAAGCCATATACAGCAACATTACATAGCAAGCAGTTTGAATTTTAGTCTTAATTCATTTTGAAATTTTAATTTCTAGTTTGAATTAGTAAAAACCTTTTATCTAGGTTGATTCAAGGTAAGTAGGGTAGTTTATGGTTAAAATTTCAGCATTAGAGATTTAGAAATAAGCAGTTTAGCTTAATAGAAAAAGCTTATTTCAGTTATAAGCTAAGCTTGCACTTTTTCATTTCATTTTTCTTGTTAAATTTGCTAAAGCCTAGCTAATATTTGTTTAGATAACTCTAGTATACATCTTAAGCTACATATAGTTTCTTTTAGTTTCAAATTTCATCCATTAATAAGCTAGTTATAAGCAAAACTTGAAAAAGCTCTAAAACATCAAGTTTCGTACATCAGTCGTAATTTCTATTTATTTTAGCTTATAAATTTTGTAACAGTACAAGTGCTTCATATAAAGTTGTTTAGAATAAGCCCAATCTATACACTTTGGTAGTTTTGAGTTTAAGCTCATTTTCACTTTTGGGTGGGATTCAATAAGGCCCAAAAAATAGTCAAGAAACGTAAGGTTAGTTTGTTAATTCTTGATAGTCGAAGGGGTACCACTTTTGCACTATAGTGTAAAATTTACAAAATATAGCCCGCCTACCCTGTTCTTTCACTTCTTACACTTTCTACCCTGTATTTCCTAGAATAATAAATAGTTTAATATTTTTAGAAATTAGTTTTATTAAACTTAGGGTTTTGTTTTAATTGAACAAATTAGGTTGCAATAGGACATAAAAATTAGGGCTTTGTGTTTTCATTAAAATTCTTAAGCACTAGTCTTAGTTTCTAAAAACCAATTTTTTCATATTTTTCCAGTTTAATTGTAATTTCTATGAGAATAAAAATAGAAATTCGTTAATTCCTATTCTTAGAAAAATCATAAAAAATATAAAAATAGTTGAAAAATAAAATTTCTATTTGTCAAAAAAAATATCTTTTAAATCTAGAATTTTTTGAAAATAAAAATAAAATTTAGTGATTAATTTTTAGGGAAAAGTTTATTTTTGATTAAATCATTTAATCTTTAAAATTCATAAAAAATTCAAAAATAGTTAAAAAAATTCTATTCTTTTCTTAAAATATTCTTTTAAATTGTGATTTTAGTAAAAAATTTGTCAAAAGTCGTCTTTAGATTTTTAAATTTCAGTTATAGCTCGCGTTTTCCACTTTACGTGCATTTAAATTTCACGTTAGTTAATTGATTTTAATTCGTGCATTATATTTTTTAGTGAAACAAGAATTTCAAAAATACCTTTAATCAATCTTACCTCGAATCCGAAAATTCCAAAATTCTCAATTCACGATTTCGTTGGGACAACGACCCGAGTAGTACAATACTTTCCCCGGATAAAAATATCAAATTGAGTGTTTTCTTTAGTTAAAAAAAGAATTGAGAATTTGTTACCCTTATATTTCTCTTGAATGAAAGTATTATTGGATAGGAAACTTTCACGGGGATTAATACTATAAGTATATAAAGTTTGTTTAGCCTTTTGACTACACACCATGCATCTTAATAACTTTTGCGTTCACTTAAAGAGAGGTATAGCATCATAAGCAGAGCAGAGGCTTCGTTTGTAAGATGGAGTCTTGTGGAAACCGGTCTGGAAGGATCACCAATAATATTGTCGAAGACGGATGATCCTTGGTCCTGATTATTGATGTGCCGTGTGAGTTGATTAACTGAAATGCACGTAGTTGGGATAAACAATTCGTGAAGGAGGATGTCTTCGAACTAGGTTCTGAATTGAGGAATACCAAATTACAGATCATTATGTCCATGGTAGGTCAACTTCAATAACCATGATCATCTTCTTCAACACTAGTAGGACAGAAACATGCGATTGTTTCTTACTTGAGTGTTTATTTAGGAACTTGTAGACGTGGTAATCTTGATCAATACTCATTGATGAAGGAGTTACCAGTTAAACACCAGGTTCTTGAACAACAGCTACACTTGGTGAAGGATTGAAGTACTCATCCAACATAGGGCAAAATAACAAATCCCAGTCATTCTTTGTTGGTGGAACATTAGGTGTTGGAGAAGGAATGTAGTGGTATACGAGTCCAGAACTGATTTGTTTCGAGGATCTAAAGTATGAGAACCATGTCTGAGAACAGCTGTGTGCAGAGCCTGTGACTTGAACCATATTCAATAAATGAACGCTCTGCTGTAGTGCGATGTTGGTAGGTGAAAGATATAATGAATGATTTCTTTGACATGGAGGAGAAACTGGTTTAGGAGATGAGAGAATGCGATGACTTGAAGTACATAAAGAACAGATGAAGAAACAATGTGGATAGGAAACATTAAGGTGTACCATGGAAACAACTTCGGTTTCCATAGTAGTTTTCTCCCTGGTATCATCTTTTACTTATATATTACTTCAGTGAATTCAAGGCTTTAGTATCCTCATTATCATCCCCAACATTATCATCTCTGTCAAAATGTTCACTTGACCAAATTCTTGCTTCCACTAAAGAATTAGCTTTTCCTCATCAGAACCCCTGGTCTTGGTCCATTCCATCACGTTGAGGCTCTAGAGATGACTGTGGACTCATCAGGAACCCCTAGTAGTTAAACAATTTCCTTCATTTGAGCATCCAGTTCCAGGTTGTTCTCCTTGCTCATTTCTTGCTTCCTAGAGAGCTTTCTTATGTCAAGCTGCCCTCTTGTTCAGCAGAGTAAGAGTTTGAATACCCTTGAGCTTCTAGATGATTAGAAGACCTCTTTTTTTTGACACAATAAAGGAATCTCCAGAATACAGATACCAATTGTCCTCTAATGTGGGCTTCGGGTTCAGATTCCAAGCATATGCAACAGACTTGTGTCCAGTGTTCTGGATGTTTGTTTGTAAGCTATATGCATCAGAGAGTTAACTACATCATCTCTGTGGATCATGATACTGCCATCCCGTTGAGGTTGAGAGAATGGATGCTGTATGAAGCATAAGCATCAGACTCCCGTGTTTTCTTTGAACTTTTGTGATCATCTTTCGAAGGAGGCTGAGCTGACCCAGAAGCGGCAGATTTGGGTCCTTCTTCTCTTTGCTGACCTACCCCGTGGTTTGGATACCAGCTAAAGGGCCCATCAACATCATGCATCGTTCTTCTCATCATCACTAAATCATGCGTTCTCATTGTGGTCTTTACCTTGACTACGCAACCCCTTTCCTTATCCATGGGCATCTTCATCGCTATTAACGCTTCCATAAGAAGCAGTAATAGAAGGTAGTATGGCAGGATTATGTTTGCGTCATGTTCATATTCATGTGTTGTGAAGCAAGCAACTCTTTAGATCCAATCGTTTCAGTAGCCACCTTGTTCCCTTTTGATTATGATAATCCCACTTTGGACACTTTTTCAGATCTTGAATTCTTGTGGACTCTAGACCAGGCATCGCAGCGTATTTCTCATTAAATCTGTCATTGTTGTCCGTTCAAGAATCTTAAGGAGACATTCATCAAGTTTTGTTCGCTAGTATTTGAACACAAGCCATAGGAACATGTGATTTGATATGATAGCCCACAAACATCCGGCAGAGTGATCATTCTTATCTTGACTTAAATCGGGTGTGTACGTGGCTCCAACTTGCCACTTCTTAGCTGAAGGGGAGATTAATGGAGGTGATTTTCAGGGAGACGATGTGATATAAACCCCAGTCATATGCATCATGAGTCAGAGTATTCCCCAGAACAGCTGAATGTAGATAGAAGGGAATTTGCTGATGAATGTAGCCAAACAAGTTTTGTGTTCTTTAAATATCAACTTAAATTGTTGAAATAGGATTCTTTCTAGCAGACTTCTGAGCTCGTAGAGAAAGGTTTTTCCCTATCCAATCTTTAACTGTTTCTGAGCAATGAAGGATACATATTTCATCTCATCTTTAGGTTCAGGTGCAGGAATTTCTCTTCCCTGCCACATATCTGTTAAAGAATATCAACAAAGATAGACAAACATGAGCAATAAACAACGTTAGATAAAGATGTTCGCCTTGATATGAATGCCCATGATATTCGATTATCTAAATACGAAGATATTCCCACAATAGAGTCCAGGACAATGGGTAAAGTTCAATACATTGGTCAACCTGGTCGATATGTCTAGACCTTATCTGATAGGCTCAATGACAAGTTATACTAAGCCTGTATGAGAGTCAACAAGACAAATGGTCCCTTTGGAATAGACCAACGAGTTTATTGGGCTTATTGGGCTAAGACATGGACAATTAGACCTAAGACGTTGTCCAACAATCAAAAAACCGCCATGCCAGAAGTTAACATTCCGCCATCAAGAATATAGCAGCCGGCTTATCTATACTTTAAGCAAGATCCAAGGCATCTTTTAGATAATCTTAGATCTCCTAGCGACAAATTTAACACCCAACAGACAGATTACACACGCTAAATCGCTACAACATTCACATCGAGACCATTTATATACACAATCAAAGACCAAGATAAACCATTTTTAATCACATTTAATCACTATTGCCCCCCTTCAAAAATTGCAGTATAAGCGATTGCTATTTTTGATCTAGTGAATTATAATACAGCTAATAAACGTTGTCCACTTAACTAACATACAAGCATAGGGAAAATATAATCTTGTTAATGAGAATGGTCAAAACACAAGAAAATTCTCTTCTTTGAAGATAGGGCGCACTGAAGCGTACACTCTTCCTTTTCTTTGAAAAACTAGATTTCGTACAGAAGAATACGAAAGCCATCGACTTGAGCTAACAAACATTGAGTGTTTCGAAAGTAGCTCAAGACCGAAAAGATTTCTCTTTTCGTTATTAAGGATAAATGCACTAACACGTACATTTTCCTTTTATCTGAAGATGGGGTTGCAATCTAACATTTGATTACAAGCCATTACCATGAGCTCAAAACTTGGAATGTTTTGTTATATTAGCTCATGACCGAAAAGATTTCTCTTTTCGTTGTCAAGGATAAATGCACTGACACGTACACTTTCCTTTTCTCTGAAGGCGTACACCTTTCTTTACTTTAAGGAACAGGGCTTGAAGAGATGCCAACAGACGCCATTTGACATTAAGGAACGAGGTTTGAACCGTTTTGTTCAAACGTCATCAAGATGAAGAACGAGGCCTGAACTGATGTGAACAGACATCATGAGACAATGAGGACCGAGGCTTGAACTGCTGTGATCAAGCGTCATCAAGATGAAGAACGAGGCCTAAACTGTTTTGTCCAAACATCTTCTGACAAAGAAGACCGAGGCTTGAACTGCTGTGTTCAAACATCATTTGAAGCATGTTCATCAGATTTGAATTCCTTGAACTCCTGACGTATGAGATATCAGTCTTTTTGGTAACCAAACTCCGAGTCTTTCCTTTAAAGGATTGACAGATGTACCTGCACTTGAGTTAGAAGTACCTGCACTAACATAAAGAGTTTGATTGCATTCATATGGGTTAGTGATATCATCATTTGAACCATTTGGAGGTTCACTGTCAACTTTGGTTGTGCTATCGATGAACACCTTTCCAGTAGGTATCCACCTAAGACGAACAGTCTTGAAAATTCTACCCGTTGGTTTCCACCTAAGACAAGATCTAGGAGTGTGTGGTTTCTCATGCACAATGGAAGACTTATTGAGAGAAAACCTTTGTCCTATACCATTCTGCCTACCAGGTTTATTAGTGTGGTTCTTTGGTTCAACGGGATTATTGTTTCTGATCTTGGGGGACTGAACTTTAGCACGAGAATTCACCTTATTCAGGATCTTTGTTATACAATCATCATGATTCGTATTAAAGATATATTTATGACAAATCGAACAAACAAATTGTTTGGAGTCCAAGAAGAAACTAGAATTCCTAGAGTGATCTACTAGAGGCTCACCATTTGACATTCCACCACTACACTTAGATACAGGAGAACTCCTATATATGTTTCTAAGTTTTGGTGTACAAGCATTAGGAGTGCAGTGTGCTCTAGTAGAGGCCATATCCCTATGATTAGGAATCCTGGTTTTGTCTTGTGTCATTTTCCTAGCATCCTCTAGAAAGTACGCATGAACCATATCATTAGAACCATACGATTCTTTATGACTATTCCTAGAGTAGTTAGGTGCATTCACCTGATGAGGTTTTGCAGCAGCAGATTCTCTAACTTTAGGCAAATAATGAGGAGTGACTGTTTTTGACAAATCATTTTTCTCATCAACTTGGGAGGCAAACCGTGGTCTTGAAATTCTAGGTCGTTCAGACGTAAACGCATTCGGTTGTCTAACAACTAAATGGTTTCTAGATGGTTGTAAAGGCGGTTTCCCCAAGATTGATGCTTTGGTAAACTTAGAATCTACTATATTTCCTTTTAACTTTCTAAGTTCATTATTTAATGCCGCATTTGCAAAAACCTTTTCCTGAATCTGAGCTTTTAAATCAGCATTTTCGACAGACTTTTGATTAATTTGAGAAGTTAAAGATTCACTGTTGTCTTTATTCTGAATGCGTGTCTTTTTAATTGAATCATAAAGTTCTTTGTAAGTCTGTTTCAAATGCTCATTTTCTTTATGTAGTTGCTCATTTGCTGCAAGTAATTTAGCCACACTACTTTCTAGTTCAATGTTTATTGTTTCCAAAACATCAATTTCATGTTTAACCTTGGCTTCATTACTTGCTTCCTTCACACTTTTAATTTGATTCTTTAAGTTGCAAATTAGTGTGGTTTTGGCCTGTAGCTGAGCTTTCAAATCATTTATCTCAAAAAATTCACAAAACTCAGGAGCATCCTGGTTTTTACATGGTTTGTTACTTTGAAAATTTTCTTCCTTTTGTTGCATTGAAATTTCAAGTGAAATACAATGTTTTTCAAGTAATAAGAACCTGCGTGAAAGTTCATTATACGTTTCTTTTTCAATCATTTCTTTTGATTTGACAAGCTCAGCTTTAAGCAAAGGACTTTTTGCTTGATATTGTTCAGTAGCAAGGACATTATGTGGAACAGTCAAATGTACCTCAACAGATGGCACTTGGTCATTTACTGGTCTGATATCTGCATCCACAACATGTGTGATATAAGTCTGTTAGCCTTAAAATATGGTGACATATCCGGAATTACATTAGTTTATTTATAGCGTGACACATAGGGACTAATAACGACAGGCTATGATAGT